>WBNO01013934.1:237758-261103 GCA_013400575.1 Peucedramus taeniatus
AAAAAAAAAAAAACCACAAAAAAAAAAAAAAAAACCACAAGATATTTATCTATGCAAGGAATAGCCTTCGCCAACAACCACTGCTTGCATGCAGGAGATTTTTGTTCTCCAAATTGCCTGTACACCAGCTTGCTTGCTGGCCTCACAAGTTAAACAATTTTCATTTACTTGCCCTAAACAGTTTAAAATTTTTAACTCACAGACTGACCAAAATATTTACTGTATACAGAAAGTAACATGGAAATTTTCACCCAGTATCTCATATCCATTACTCTCTGCCTTCAACCTATCCTCTCTAACCCTTCTAGTGTGGATTTGCACAACTTTACTCAGAAATTTGTGGGTTTGCCTCCCTCACTGTTCTTATGAAATCCAAGCATGATGGGTACCTGGTATAGATTCCACTAAGCTCCCTGTGAGTTACATGCATTCCCAGGGAATGACACAAAAGTTTAAAAAAGTTTTTCCTTAAAATTACATTCCCAGCTCATGTAACTCCTGCACACAGCCCTGCTGCAGCATATGGCCATCCTGCACATCTGCTTCCCTTCTGCTAGAGCACAGGCCCAGCACAGATTTGCCAAGACGACTGTGACATGCTTTAATATATTTTATTACTAACACAGCAATAAATGCATCAAATAAAAGAAAAATTAACTTCACCAATTCCCCGTCTGAATTCCAACTGCCTGTGCTCCAACAGCACCAGACCCTTCCTGGTGTCTGCCATGCACTCTGCCACCCAAGCAGCAGCCCAGCTCTCAGAACAAGGCACTGCTGCAAAAGCAGTGCCATTGTGCTGTTAGGCACTGTCCAGCTTTGTATCTCATAGTTCTTGGCACCCTCAAAATCGTTTCAGATATTAAGCTTTCACTCATTACAAAACAAACTACAAAATGAAAGGAAACAGTTACCAGGGTTTTCCTGTGGATGGAGACAGTGGCTTAATGCCTTAAATCAGAGTCAAACCAGGAGGTTTAGCCAAAACCTGTTCCAAGCTTGCATTTCCTCCACACAGGTGTTAGCCTGGAGCCACCCCACAAAAGCTTTACAAATTCTAACAGTGTGAGAAAGAACCAGACTAGCTTGCTGCTAAGCATCTCAGTTGGACCCTTTCCACTGATTTAATCAGTTCCTAATTTAACCACCTTTAACACCTCTGCTTGGCTGACCAGGTGGCCTTCAGGAAGAGCTGGTGAAGGTTGGAGTAATCCCATCACTGGTCCGAATATTAACTGACCATGCAGAGAGTGAACCACTCGTCCACGTTGCTCTATTGGCCTTGTACAATCTGGCAGACCTTGGTAAGTAAGGTCTTTTTAAAAAGTTTTTAAAAGTTTTTGCATATTAGAGCAAAACACTATCTCCATACTGTCAATGTCTTTCCATGCCCACAGGTTCAAGGGCTTTGTTTGTTTTCCCCTTTGTTTTTGGGGTGGGGTAGGGGTAGTGTTTGGGCTTTGTCTTTAAAACGTTACTGTTATCTAATCAGGAACTTGTCACAGTAGCTGGATTGGAGAAATAGTTACTCTTTTATGGTGTATTAGCAATTACTTATCCTACATTAAAACAATTAAGTTTAACAGCCAGCTTTTGACCCCAAATGAAGAGATGGCAGAACTTCATATGATAAACTGACAGTTTCAACTACTTCAGATTTGGTACATTAAAATCTTGTTTATTAAAATTTCATTTCTATTTAATAATTAAGTTTCTACACCTTACTGAAACAGGTTCCTTTTTCATTTACACAGTTTTCAAAGCAAAAGCATCTCCACTAATTTAAAATATATTTGCCCTAATTTACAAGTTGTGAGTAGTAATGGAAGAAAAAGACCAAGTACAAAGTTATTATCACTCTTTAGATATGGTCTGGCTAAAATTTGATCTACTGCTTCCTGCATTTAGGGGGATAGGCAGGGAAGGGAACATGATATCACACTGTCACATCATTCTCTAAGGAGGTCTGTCCTTGTTATATCTTGTTATATTACTTCATACCATATTCAATTGAAATGTATTCTATGTCAAACAATGGCAAGCCTTGCTAACATACACATTGCAGATGTTTAGGATCCCAGCAATACCAAAAGCACCTAATCAAGGTAAAAAATGTACTGCTAAAGCAAAATGACATGTGCCAATTGTTATATTACATAATCATACTACAGATGGACTTGTACTTGGACTACAGATGGTACAAGTCAGGGAAATTAAGCCAGGATTAATTTGACACCTGAGGTCGACAAAAATTACAGAAAAACAGTTAAAGAACCTGGGGGGGGGAGAAGGGATAGAGTTCTGCTGTCTCAGTGCTGTCCAAAGAAACAGAAGAGTCTGCAAGAACAGAAAAAGCCTTCAAAAACAGTGTCTAATCACTTCAGATGACAGAGAGATATCTTTAAACATTTAATCAAATAAAAAAATTTGAAAATTCTGACTTTATGACTTACACAGATTCAGCCAAGGAAGCTCTAAGCATGACAAAGGTTGCTGAACAGCTGGTGAAACAACTGAGGAGAGCACAGAGCCATGAGAGGTTAGAAATTGTCTTTGAGGTCCTGCAAGCACTTGCAGAAAATGGTAAGGCTCTTTTTGGTCTGGGTGGAACAAGGGGAGACTGGGTTGAGCTCTGGGTTCCAAGTTTGCCACGGGATCCTGCTAACAGAACCAGCAACCCTTTCAGGAGAAATAAGCCCCAAGAACATGTGAGATCCTGGCCCGAACAGCACTTGAATAGGTGAGACAGCAAAGAAAGGAAGGAAGGAGAGAGTACCATTCCACTGCACTTCAGCAGATCCAAAACACAGCAGATTCAAACTTGCTCTCCATGGTGGGTAAGGGGAAAGCAGCAACACAAATCATTTTTTTTTTAATTTTAAAAATCAGACCAACCGGGTACCGGTTCAATCCCTGTTTGGGCCATTTACTGAAGAGTTGGACTCACTGCTCCTTGTGGGTCCCTTCCAGCCCAGAATATTCTGGGAATCTGTGAAAATGCATACTCTAAGCAGCAGTGCAACAAGCACTGACACTGCTCCATTAAAAATATCTAGCTATGTGGCACAGATTTTAAAGACATGAAAGCTCATGACTGGCAACACAAGAAATGTCAATGACCAATGCAGAAAGCTCTGCTCATTCTGCCTTGGTGACATCCTAGCTCCAGGCAGCTGTTAAAAACACAACCAAAACAGTGACTGCACCTGAAAAACGACAGGCTAAAGTTCAAGGATTTAGCTTTCTAGTTTGAAATGCTTCCACAAAGAGTCAAGCAGCTCTTAATGTGCTTTTGCTGTGATCTCTGCAGATGCTCTCAAAGTGCAGTTGGTGGATGCAGGTGTGCCAGAGGTGCTGTCTGAGATCCTGCTGAGGCTCCAAGGCAGCTCACAGGCTGAAGATACGTGCATTGTGAAGGCTGCATCGGATCTCATTGTCTCTCTGCTTCTTGGAGGTAAAAAGGGGAATATTACAGGCCAGGTGCATAAAGAATCAACATCCAAACATCTCTTTAGCAGAGGAATTTCTATCTCTGTTGCTTTTTTCTTACTTAAACAGGGACCAATCCACAATCTCTTTTATCATCCTTGCAGGAATTCTTCTTGGGCACGATACTTTTCATTTCTATAGCCTATAGCCCAGTGTTTGTGCCTAACAGCAACTTAGTTTATATTACTGCTATGCTGTACTTTAGGCAATACAGAACAAAAAATAAAATATCAAGAACTGGCCACTTACACTGCATCCCACCACTCCCAACCCCAAAGCAATCAACAACATAAAGGCCTGAAATTATTAATCTTAACAACAAGCTAAGTCATCACTGACTGACAGAACAGCTCAGTTTGGGGCTAATTATAATCACATATGAGATATTCTCTATTTCTCATAGCACAAATAAGTACATACAGAAGGTTTTTGCTAAGGCCTGTGGCATCATCTCTTAGAACACAGATACTTGCACCACATCCAGACACTTACCAAGACAGGGGCAAGCTAATTTTACCAAAGAAATTTTAAGTTTGGTTATTCTCTACCCTTCAAAGATGGAAAGCTACTGTTTGTGAGTGCAGAGAACACCAACACTATCAGATTTCACTGCTCCCTGGTTCTGAAATAGTTACTTTCTCTTCTGCAGACTAGAGACTTGCATGCTTTTAAGTTACATATGCTAGTGATACTAAAATAGTTGGGGGAGGCATAATCATAAAGAAAGGGGTGATCAAGTATGCAAGCTCTTGCACTTTTCCTTTTCCTGAACCACACTTTATTAGAGGGCAGACTCTGGAAATACTTAACGACAAATATATTTCTTAGGAATGAAAAAACAAAACAAAACAAAACAAACAAAAAAACCCAAAACAAACAAAAAAAAAGAACCCCACACACCAAAATCCCACATAAACACACAGAAAAACTCTCAAACAAAAAACCCACAGAGTTATCACTGTTTTAGGTTTAAAACCCCTTTTAAGAAGAGAGGGTTACTCAGACATTGAGGGGGGAAGAAATCTGAAGATAAGCCATTTTATCTTTCAATTCCTATTATAGAAAGCAATGAGCCTTTATATTCTGCAGAGAGAAAGAGATATTCTTATGAGCAGACTCCTGGAAAGCATGCTGTGCTCAATTAATCAGCAAAAGATCCCCCTCACACTTCCTGTCCTATCTCACTGATAGCTACTGTTCTGGCTTCAAACTAAATTAACAAAATTACTCAACTTTCTGCATTAATAGGTGCTTAATTATTAGAAAATATTCCCTCACATCTGTCTGAATGTTGGTTTTTGGGTTTTAAAAGCAAGCTATCATCCACACATCTCTTCACCTCAGACCCTTTCCAGACTCCCTTTCTTCCTTGCCTTATACCTTGCTCTGAATCAGCCATTGTGCATCATGGCTCTACAAAGGCCACAGAAGTGCCCCTGGTGCCTTTAACTGGCTATTTCAATTTACTCAGCTGAATGGCTTGCTTTGTCACTCACTCTTCACCCCCCATCTTCCCCACAACAGCATTAGATGTTTCATGTGGAAGAAGTGAATAATCCCTCTCATGCCTCAGTATGTGCCACTGATGCATGCACAGCTTTTAATCTGAGAGAAAAAAATTCCTATGGAAATCTGTTCTCAGCATCAAATGACTTCTAGGCAGTGAAAAGATGACAGACAGCTTTTGCAGCTATGAAAAGTGGCTGTTCCTATCAGACTTTAACTATGAGCCATTAAATTGGATGTTCTGCTGCTATCCAAGCAAAAAGTCCATAGGAGAGAAAAGCAATTTGGAGCTCTGTGACAATCAAAGCAAGGCAACCTCTAATGGGCTCTGCCTATTTGCACTTTACTACAGGAGGAAAAAAAAAAAGTTCTGACATTCTTCAGTTTGAGAGGTGGGGGGAGGAGAGAAATTAAGTTAAATTAAGGTTAGTTTATATGAACATTAAAAAATTTTCCCTGTAGAATTTTATTAGACCAAAAGAGGTGACCTATTTCTGTGGAACCCATTCCTAAAGAAGACTGGGCAATTTCCACTCTGATCTCCAAAGATTAGGACTAGGCAAGAGAACATTTAAAGGATGACAAGCAAAACCACCAGCTTTACAGAATGTATGCATAAAATGGTATCAAAGGATTTTTGTGTGACTAGAATTCTATTTCACAGACTGACAGTTCTCTCATGAAAATATCCAACTACATTTTACATGCATTTGAAAAATTCTTATCTAGCATATGTAAGAACACAGAGGAAAAAACAGGCCACTAAGTGAAATGTTAAGAGTTTAAAAGAATAATAGGCACTCATTCAAAAGACAATACATTCAAAAGACAACACATTCAAAAGACAACAGGAGTGTCTATGGCTTTGAGGTGGAAATAACATCCAAACCAGCCAAGGTGTTAAAATTACTAAGGCTATTTTCACATGCTATACATACAAAAATTAGAAGTTTGTACTCCTCAGTCTGTAAATTCAGTTAGAACCATGAAAAGTATTGTTGCATACAGGTAGAGATGCTATAAAAAAAAGGCCTGATAAAATCAGGCCTTGCTCTGCTGAATTAACAACTAAGCCTGTAAGTTCCCATAAGAAAGAATCAGAGGAATGAGAAGCACTTAGCACAACAAACTATTCTGGAAAGAATCATTTGCACCTGCAAAAAACAAGGAGTCTGTCCCATGAGAATCCAAAAAGAAAATATGTAAACACCTGGATAAAGAGAGAGTCTTGGGTACACACACAAGCATTTTCTAACTAATTAATTGAGTGGCAAGAAAGTTATGAACCAACTAGAGTTATACACGAGGTCTTGGAACTAAAAACATGGGCTGTAACATTTGGCTTTTCTGCATGAAGAAACTGAGTCCCATCTGCTTATTACTGCAACAAAGTGCTAAAGCTACTTTTGGCCAGACCATGTATTTGCATGAGGTGTGTATTGTTCCATGGATAACTCTTTATTCCAGGTGAATGTGACTTTCTATTTAGTGTTAACACTGTTTTACCATTTTTGACAAGCAGCTTTCACAAGGTAAAAGCACACAATTAGGAGATGTTCATGTGTGTCAGGCACATATTCCTCTTGAGGCATAACAAACTGCACAAAGCAAAATACAGAAAGGTATTTTCCAAATGGCACCTTCAAAAAACTTCCTTCAGAAAGGATGCCATCTGTAGCATAGAGGGTTTCCTTTTGCTCTTCAGCAGAACCTTCTCATTTCCTAACAAGGTGAGTTAAGCAGCTTCTGAAAACAAAGCTGCCACCTGTATAGAGCAAGTTCTCCAAGGCAGGAGGAGAGATCCAGACATGCACTGACAAAATACTGCTGGGCAAAGTGGTAGTTTTTTGGAATGTACAAATCTGCTCTTTCACTGGGATTTAATAAACCAGATCTCTCCAGGTCAACTCATTTTCTGAGCTTCATGTGAGTGCCACACAGATAAACTTCTCATTTCAGAAAATGGGTTTCTCAAAAGAGGTAAGAAAAACCTAGCTCTGATTCTTTTAAGGAGTCGTTAATGACAATTTATTTCATAGAAAACAAAGAATAACAGCAGTACAGAACTAGTAATCAGATTTACCATTGGTGGGTAAGATCCCTCGTTTCACAATAGTGCCTTAAATCAGTAGAATAGCAAAATTAAAAGACTGCTAAAGCTGTCCTGGTGAGAAATGAAAAATGCCACTGGTATTCTACTACATGTAGAGTAGAAAAAGAAGGGACTGGGGAACCTATGGTTTTAAATTTGACAGTGATTGTCCCTTGAAAGGTCTCTCAAGCTAAGCTCCATTGGAGTCTGTATCAAGTTTACGAGTATCAGTTTACAGGTAGCTGATGCTCAGTTCTCTCTAAAGAGCTGAAGCTTGCAAAAAACAATGCAAAAGCTATAGTCTTGATCTTAGCAAGACATGAAAATAGTCAAGGCAAAGACTCCCGCAACTCTGAATTTGCACCATTCGTTCCTACCATTGTGTTTCTTACCTCTCTCACTGCTTGGTTCTGCCTCTCTCTCTTCAGATGGCAACTGCCTGCGAATGTTCCAGCTGGGAGTCATTCACCAGCTCCTGGATCTGCTGGAGAAGCACGTGCAGAGTGGGGACACCTCTGTCCAACAGGCTGCGCTCAGCGCCCTGCAGAGCCTCGCTGTTCCAGGTGCTCGGGCTGAACACAACTGACCCACTGCCATTCCAGTGAACAAAACACAACTGACCCACTGCCATTCCACTGAACACAACACAACTGACCCACTGCCATTCCAGTGAACACAACACAACTGACCCACTGCCATTCCACTGAACACAACACAACTGACCCACTGCCATTCCACTGAACACAACACAACTGACCCACTGCCATTCCACTGAACACAACACAACTGACCCACTGCCATTCCACTGAACACAACACAACTGACCCACTGCCATTCCACTGAACACAACACAACTGACCCACTGCCATTCCACTGAACACAACACAACTGACCCACTGCCATTCCACTGAACACAACACAACTGACCCACTGCCATTCCACTGAACACAACACAACTGACCCACTGCCATTCCACTGAACACAACACAACTGACCCACTGCCATTCCACTGAACACAACACAACTGACCCACTGCCATTCCACTGAACACAACACAACTGACCCACTGCCATTCCACTGAACACAACACAACTGACCCACTGCCATTCCACTGAACACAACACAACTGACCCACTGCCATTCCACTGAACACAACACAACTGACCCACTGCCATTCCACTGAACACAACACAACTGACCCACTGCCATTCCACTGAACACAACACAACTGACCCACTGCCATTCCACTGAACACAACACAACTGACCCACTGCCATTCCACTGAACACAACTGACCCACTGCCATTCCACTGAACACAACAGACCCACTGCCATTCCTGCTACAGATGGGCCACCCCTGCAGCTCTGCCCAATCACCAACAGCAGTGCCTTGTGCTTTGAGAGGCAGTTGACCTTTTCCCCCTCCCCTGCAGGAACACATATTTGAATAATTCATCAGGAGTTCTTCACCTACACAAAGAGTTTAAATATCATAAAGTGTAATCTCATTACCAGCTGCTGAAGTAGTTTCATATTAATAGCACACAGCAGCTCAAGACAAAAAAAATCAGAATAGCGTTCATAGCTTCAAATACAGAGAATGGGCTGGAGACACCTGGTAGGGATGCCAAACTTTCTCCTCTATAAAGCTAATATTCATTCATATTATACAGAACCAGTAAATCTTAATGTTCTTTGAATCTGCATTTTAAAAAGCTCAACTCAATTATAAAATATCAAGATACAGCATTTTGATTATCTGTTATGTTTAAGTCTATTACAAACCATTTTAGAAGCTTCCAAGTGTGTGGACACTTAAAATGTTATTCCTACAATATACTTTTCCTCATCTATTCATAAAAATACCTGTAATTTATCTGTAATATCAGTTAGGTATTCTCTAACAGAAACACGTCTAGAAACACAAACTACCACTTCCAACAATATAATCTGCTACCTGAAAAAGAAAAATGAAAGACACTGAGTGGAAATCCGTAAACATGAATTAAATATGGGTGAACACTTGGAAATAGACATAGAAGAACTCTTCAAGCATTGATCTTAAAAGAGAACAGATGCTTATAAAAAATTGAAAAAGTCATTATGATCTAGTAAAAGGGGTCAGTCTATGCCACTGAAAAACAAGGACATTAAGAGCAAGTTACTTAATAGGATGTGCTTCTCAATTTGCCCAATAAAAGGATGAGGGATATAACAGTTACCTCCCTCATTTCGCTATCCAATCTTCCTCATTACTCCCCCAAAAATATATGCAGAAGATCAGAAAAACAATTGCTGTGGAGGAAGCAGCTTTTGGTAGCACAGTTAAGCAGTATTAAGACTCCTTCCAGACAAGCTTCTGATTATTACAAGGGATTTACCGCACCAAGCACTGGAGCAAAGACACAAAAATGAGAAGAGCAAAGCACAGAAACAAAGGCATAAACAACAGGGCATCAGTGAGCTCAAACACAAAAAGAAAATCCATTTCCAAGAAATACAGCTGAGCAAATCACTTCTGCCCCCCAGTTCAGTCAAGATGAGCTAGCACAGAACAGGCTTCCTCATGCAAGCAGGCGAGTGGACGGATAATCTATTTACAACTAGAAAAAGGAAGAGAAGCAACAATGCTGTGTTTTATGTACATTGTTCTGGGCAGGCCTAAGAATAAAAGTAACCAAAACTACCTAAGAGCACTTCCTATGGAAGTTTTAGCCCAAAAGAGAAGCCTAAGCAATCAGGTAGTCCTGACTTAATTTCTGAGCTCGCTAACAAGTTGGACTTTTCACTAGAAGCCTAACAAAGCAGACAATTCACAACAGTTACGTCACATCTACATTTTCAGATGTTTGTGCCATTACTGCGCCTCACATCAACATCTCTTTCCCATTTTCTAGTTGTCAGCAAGGTTCAGATGCTGGAGGGAGGCGTGGCAGAGCGGATCGAGGCGCTCCTGAGGTCAGAGAGCCCTCCCGTGCAGTTCAAACTCCTTGGAACGTTACGGATGCTAGCAGATGGCCAAGGTAGGCACCTGGCAACGCTCACTGAGATCAGCCCTGAACTCCCCTCCTCCCTTGCCCTGCAAAACAACACTACAGGCTGAGCGCCCTGCTAACCCAATTCCACTCCATCTGGAGAGCTTCCAGCAGAGATCATTGCCAGAGGCTGCAGGCTTTCCAGACTGCCCCAGTCAGCCTCAGAGGTAGTTGAGAAACAAACCACATGGAATGAATCCGCAGCAGTCGGTGAGAACGGGCAAAGGCCTAAAAAAATAAATTTTTCACCAGAGATACAGCAGCAAGGCATGAGTATGATGAAAAAGAGACAGGTTTTAGTATCAAATCACAGGACAGCAAATCAATAAATAACTAGAGAACATAAAAGGAATAAAGGGAGCTGGGGTGGAGCAAGGCACAAGAAATTAATTTCTACCAGTCTTTCTATACACATTGCCAGTTTTATCTTGCTCACGTGGCTCAAATGTTGAATTTACTTTTCATGTTAATGTATTGGATTAGTTACTTGCACTTAATTCAGTTTAACACAGGGGGGTATGCAAAAGCAACAATAATCTTTCTGTGCACATCATTGTGCGTGTTTCTCAAAATGCAAAGTTGGAATTACATTAAGATATACTTGAATATCTTAATTTATCCTTAGGCTTACTTAGCTCTTACCAGACCTTGACAGAAAAACAAGCACCGTGCAGTTTGGTGCTGTCTTTCACATTGCCAGAATAGCTGCTCTAGGGAACTAATCAGCACTGATTCCTTGATATGCAGGAATAGCATAAGCCAAAACTAGAATAGTTATGACCATTTTGTGATGGGAAGTGCTAACTCACATAGGACAATTAGAGACATCACTTCATTAGTTATGTGGAAGAGGATATAAGCTCACTCTGCTACATTCCATGCTGCACTCCATTGCACTGCTGCAGACACCTCTTAATAATGAGAACTATTTGCATATTTTATCAAATTAACATGCATGATAGAAAATTTAGATCTAGTCCTGATAGTAGTTTGCACTACTTCCAATCCAGTGAAAAGCTACTTTCACTTACATTTCACTGTGGTAGGAAATGAACATTGCAAGATACATAGAAACCTAGCATCTTGTTCTGAGGCTTTGAAGAAGTCATGGTAAGGTCATTTCTCCTAAGTTATGTCTCAACTGTGACAAGGCATTTAACATTTCAAATTGAGACATCACAGTAAGAGATCTAAATTATCAAACACTAAATTATCTTATTTTATTTACCAGCCCTAAGTTGGAATTTGTCACAAGGTACAACTTCTGAATCTGAAACAAAATTATCAAAATGCAAAGTAGAATAAAATATGTAGGAGACTCAATGTTTATCTATTCCCACCTATGAACACACAATTTTCCTACTTTTAATTACCTTCTATTCTGTTTACCCATGAGCTAACATTGCCCTTAATTAACTCAGCCTGAAACTCTTATGAACACACATCTGCTGAGAAGTCCACACTAAATTAGTTAATTGCCTTATCTAGTATAAATTCATTACTCTGACTATCAGCAGGCATGCTGAGGCTTACAGACTAGAAGAGGCAGGTTTCTTCCTAACCACAGAAAACTGCAGGCAGATCTGTCAGCTTCATTACTCTAAAGAGATGTTAACTCCTCTGGTTCTTCCACCATTTGGGGCTTCAGAGGAGCAGAATAATTTGTGCACTTCAGTAGCCAAAGGACTTTCAGCACATCTGAAAGTTCAATCTTATAAAATGACAAATTTGAAGAAGTTGTAACTTAAAAGGTCTTCCCGTTAAGAATACCTAACTGGGGTTTATCTCAGAGCTCTACTGCCTGTCAAACTGAACAAAGAACCTGCCCCAAAGAAACTGAACAAATCTCTTACACTGGTTCCATCCTCCAGCCTCTTACTTCAGCTTCCTGTACTAAACTGGATTACTGTGAGCTCTGCAGACTAACGAGGAACACCTGAGTAGAAACAAGAGCCTGGTGTTACAGGAGACAACCTGCAGGGAGCTGTGCACTGCCCAGTAACTCTTATCTCAAAACAAAGTATGCCAGCTAGGCTATAAACTCCCTGATTCCTTGGGGGATTTTGACCTGTGGATTGTTCCTTAGAGTACTGGACAAATTAAAAAGCAAGTAAAAAACTTCCCCATCTCCCTCCCCCAAAACAGACAGAGCATAGGCTGACTTACAGCTCCTGCAAAATATCCGGGGCCATGTGGTTTATTGGCACTGACCTTCTGGTGCACCCTTCATCTGATTCTTCCAGCATATCTCAAAAGAAATGCAGCACACAGAGAAAGGGACAAGTAAAGGAACAGGAGCAGGGTGATGCCTCTATCAAACCTACCCCTTCTCTTACAGATGTTCACATAATTAGAGTTCCACTTCCTAGGACAAATTATCTAGTGAGGTTTTTTCAAATGTCAACCACAGACATTAATATTTCTAGCTAGTCTTGAGGTAGGGTTCCTGAAATGCAGGGGAATGTAAATTAAAAGGCTCTTCCACACTAAGGGGAAATGTCTGATAATGCCTCATACAGGGCTCAACACACATTCTTAACACTCAGGTCATCCAATTACTGACATGCTGCCATTCTGTACTAAGACTTGGCTTCCCACACTGCCAACAGTAATGAATTATCACTGAAACAGCACCAATAGGCTCCCAAGAGCCCACAATTACATTTGTGTAGGGCTCAAAGTGCAAGTGCCAAAAGCCAAGTGGGAAAGGGACAGGCCTCCTGAAGTATCACAACAAATATTCGTTTTCAAACACAGAAAGCTGCTTATTTTAAGCCCCTTTAAAAGGATAGATCTATTGACACAGCTTATTTTGTCCTTCCCCTGCATGATTCCTCTGGTAAATGTTTCCAAGATCTTTTAAAAGCTCAGTGCTTCAGTTAGAGTTCTTGAAGGTTGCTGAGCACAGGTCCACAGCCCCAGTTACTTCTACACTGGCATTCCTGTGGCAGACAGACTGAGGGGCCTGATTCTGAATGCCTCTTGGTGATGCTTTTCTCTCCAGCTGATGCAGCTGAAATCCTGGGCCAAGACCCCCTGCTGCTCAACAGGCTGGTGCAGTGGTGCAGTGTGAGTGACCACAGCGGCGTCTGCGGAGAGGCAAACCGGCTGCTGGCATCCATCCTGCACCACAACAGATCCCAGGTACCAGAGCCCCTGCTCTGACAGATTCCTACCTCACCCTTCTCAAATATTCTTAAAGCTTGTAGACAGAGCTAGGGGCTAAACAGCACATGCAGCTTTACAATGGAAACCATGAAGGTTCACAGCGAAAACCTCTCTGGTGTGCCTCAATACCAGTAAGGGGGGAACCTGTGTGTCACCCTGATTTTCTAAAGTTTTATAAGTCTTCTGATGTTTGCATTCTTTGCACAAACTTTCTCACGTATTTTATGTAAATAACTTATTGTTTTGCATTTTTTTATGGGGCATGAACAACCTGATGGACTGTTGGGTTGCCCAGTGGCATTGAGGAGGTGACACTGTAACCCTCCAATGACACTGGGATTTTGAAAAGATATATATGGAGTCAGATGTTTTAATAAGGATTTTTTAGTTTGCTTTGACTAGAACAATGTGTTGTTTGTGTGTCACCCCAGGGACACACCTGTGCACTCCATAAGCACAGACACCTCACAGAAACGAGCACCACGGTCACTTACTGTCACCTGTCAACACTGACCCTGCTTGAGTAAGGCTTGACAAATGGTAAAGCTTTTCTATGGCCATGAATCTGTTTCAAATTTGAAATTAAAATGGTAAAAGTAACCCAGAGCTGTCCTAAATGTCAGTCCTCTGGAAGCTCCAAAGAGCCCACTTATCCATGATAGACGCATCTGGCATGATCTTTATGTGCCGGCATTTCCAAACAGGCTTCTGGTTTTTATAAATTGTGCTACTACACACAAGCATCCCAGCCATGCTTTACTACGAGCTAGTGAATAAAAAAAGTAGATACTCTCTGCACAGACTTTGATAAAGCAAAATTAATCCTTGCTAATTTAATGCCTTGAAATGAAAGAGTGGAATAAGGACAAATTGAAACAAGACAAAATATATATTCATCTTACAGATCTGCATCTATAGTTAATTCTAAGTATTGATATTCCAGGTATATTAGACCAGCCCTAAGCAGACATGTATGATCAGTGCCAGAAGCAATGTTATCCCCAGTCTTTGAATATTGTCAGTTTGCACTACAGCAGACAAATAATTTCCCTGCATTCAGAAGCTGAAGGGTGCAATATCATTTCCTCTTCATTCCACTGCATTCCTACATCAGATTTCCATCTGTTTTACCTTTGCTTTCACAGGAAGTGGTCAAAGCCATCCAGGCAGCACAAGGAGTGAAGCATCTGGTCTCCATGACAACAAGTGAACATGCTGCCATGCAGAATGAGGCTCTGAATGCCTTGGCAATAGCATCTGCTATCGATTTAGGTATTTTCCTGCTAAAAGCATTTATCTGTGCAAGATCCTCAATTATTAAGAAACACTGTCATGCTGTTAATTCTAGGTAACATGTACAAAAAAGCACGTTTCTTATCTAGATTTAGCTCTTCAGCATGAAATAAAGGTTGTCACCATGCAGATCATGAAATCAATAGGCTCTGGGAATGGCCTGAAGGGTTTTTTTTATTTAGGATAGAGTCAAATTATCATGCTGTGTGGACAGGCACTATTTGAGTAGCATAATATGATACTAGAAACCTACACCAAAAAAAAAAAGACGGAAGGTGATGGAGGTAAAAAAAGATGATAAAGGCTAAATGAAGGACAAATAATATACTCAAATGGTCAGTGAAGGCTATAAGTAGCAGAAATAATCTTCAGACAGACATGAAGAAAGCAGAAGCATAAATAAAAAGGCAAATAGAAGCTGCAAATAAAGCAAATGATAAAATGGTAAAGATTCAAACTACTTTTCCTGAGCTAATTTTCAGAGTTAGGTACACATTTTTTTAGATTTTTCCTGTATAACTTGAAAATAGGTCTGAATTTATTACAATAGATGCCACAGGAATCCATGTACATCAAAAGGTGCACTGAAAAGAAAAACAAACTTGAAATTCGTCATTTTCTTTACCTACAGGTAAGACTGAAGAGCCCATTTTACTGCTTGTCTACCATTAAAATCTCAAACTCATTTAGGCAATTAATGGAAATCAACATTTCTAGCACTGAACATTGCAGGTTTTAATTTTCTACAAGGTTAACAATATACAGTCAATAGTACACTGGTCCTGTCTTGAAGAATAAGGCCAGTAAAGAAATTCTGTACAGAAAAGAGCACAGAAATTCTTCAGTGCAGAACACAGATGCTCAAGACATCCCTGTATAGCCAGTTTGAAATGAAGCCAGTCCAGAATTTCTTTTAAAAAAACCAGCCAGATTCACTTTATAATTTCTTTTCAGATAACAGCTCAGGGTTACTATTTGTTTGCTTATTTTTCAGAAACTCTTGAAGAATCTTTTAAGGAATCACAGCTAGTTCAAAGCTTACACAAACTTCTACGAGATGGTAATACAAGTCCTGAGGTGAAATACAATTCCATGAGCCTTTTGTGCAGACTTCTTAATTCAGGTAACTTCATTTTAAGTTGTCTGTGATGGAAGGATGAATGCTTGTGATGAAAACAAGAGGTTTATGTTACAAAAATATGCTGCCTGCAATGCTCCAGTGAATGAGTAAAGGACATCAGAGGTTCATTCTGTATTGATCACCAAAAATCAGTCTAGTTCCCTTCTCCATGAAAAGCTGATTAAACCATTAGTTGAATAAAATAAAAGGGAGGAAGGCTTTATTCCAGTGAGTTAGTGGCATAACCAAGTCTCAAAATAGCAAAATTACAGTCTTGGAGTAAAGGCATCTTTGTCCAACTTCACCATGTACAAATGCCTGGCAGTCCCAGAGCATTTTTGTGTCCCAAGAAAGAGTCTGTACCATGCTCATAGGCAGGCATGCATTTGTTCTGCCTGTGCTGTGAGCAAACCAGAAGCTGAATAGAGCAGCCATTTTAGCAATGCTGCCTTCACACAGTGACTTTCAATGAAACATGTGAAGGGCACCACTTCAGCTTCACTCCATGGTCGGGGAAGACTTAAAATGCTTCCAGCAGGATGGGACTATCCTGGATGTGTAGCACCACAAATAAATGTAAATGAAAATTAGCACCTTGAAACCAGGAGTCCTTGTGCCAGTTTCTCACATCTTAACACAAAAATTACATCAATTGAAAATAACAATTGTACTTGGGCAAGGATGGATCACAAGGTGAACTGCCTTTCAAATCCTGGAGCCACCCTGTATTGACAGACAAGCTGGATTTTGCAGTATACTTTATTTTATCCCTGTAGCTACACAGATATTGGAATATGGATAAAGAACTTGTAGCTTTCAGTGCTACCATGAAGTATTGACATAACAGATACCATCTACAAGACTTTTTTTCCAGAGATGTATATACTTAGCATTTTATAGACTAACTGAAAGGCTAAGAGTTGAGTCTTACTAATATGAAACAGTAGCAAAAAGCATACAGGCAAAAAAGTGCCAGAAATTGTCCTGTATTAGAATTTCAAAACTTGCTTTTTTCTGTCAATCAGTTCTTGGAAGTCAAGCAGGAGGAAAAAAGCCTTTATCTGTCCAATACTTCCAATGGCTGAAAGGGTATCTGTTGGAAAAAAAATGTTTCAATTGAAGCAGCTTAGTATGAACAGCAAGTACTCCAAACTTTAACAACAATTGTTGGGAGCCACTACACCATGGCAGGCAACTAAGAGTCATCGTTTCATCTCCCATTCAGGTGATCTGAGACAAGAAATAGAAGAGGACAAGATCAAAGACACGCTCGAGCAACTCTGCAGTCACAGCAACACCAGTGTGGCCAAGGAAGCCATCAGATCATTAGAGGCTTTGAGAGCAAAGACACCCCACTAACCTCCCTTCTCCCACATGGCAACCAGCACTGCTGCTGAGGCAGACACCACCAGCTTTGCAACCCTTGCATTTGTCATGCTGCTGCACAACCAGCAGTGCTGCAGCCCAGGTGCAGCTCCTGCTTTGAAAGCTGTGTATAAACAGCCCCTCACTAGCACATCTCTTTGGCCTGATACTTGCACCACTGCTGCTCCTCACTGAGCCACTAACACACAGCAGGAAAAAGTCCTGCCAAGCAAATGGTGTAAGAAACATCACAGGAGACACATCAGGCAATTACCACTCATTATACATTTTTCAGTGGCTTGGTTTTGTAAGATTAGGATACACACTTGCAATTTTTCTTGTATCAATGGGACTTTTAAATAATTATATAAAAGTCTTAAGCTTTTATCATGCAACCTGAAACATGAGTTAGATTAAAGCTGTAGCTTAATCAATGCAAAGGGCTAACTGGCACCAATTCAACATCTGCACATTGTGAATGACACTGTGAGCCCAACTGTTAGGTGAACATGTCAAAACCAAAACTGTTAGGTGAACATGTCAAAACCAAAACTATCTTTAAGCTAACTCCCCATTCAATCTCCAATTTTAAAGTCCGTCTCAAACTCTACCTGCTCCTGTCACAAGTTATATTCCTAAATGCTTGAGGCCACAGTCTTGTCCTGATTTCAGAGTTGCACCTACTCAAATGAGACTCTACAGAAGCAAAGTTTACAAGAAACCACAGTCAGTAAATACACAGTGCTTGGACAAGACACAGAAATAAAGCCAGTCAAAAATTACAAATGGGCAGTGGTGAGGATGTGGAGGCAGCCAGGAGTCCCTTATCACCCACAAGAGAACCTGGGTTTAACTTCAGATAATGGAAAAAAAATGCAGTAAAGCAAATGTCTCTGAACATTGCTATGGAATCATTTTGTAAAGGTGACTAGATGAGAAGGTAACAGATTCCATTCCACAACTTGTTCTTATAGGAAATTTTTGAAGCAGTTGAAGGTACATTGCAGAGTCAAGGTGTCCAGACCCAGAAGATCAAATTCAAAACAATGAAGTGGTAGAGACTGAAAAGCTTGGGAGCAATTACTTTTTTTTTTAGCCAGCAGAAAAGCTATTGAGAAAAAAAATAAACAAGCACTGATCTTTAGAAACCTATTATAGCAGACTGTATTTAGAAGTCAACAAGGCTTCATGTTCTCAATTTGAGAACAACTGGCTTATGTCTGCAAACAAACACAGCAACTTTGTTCCCACAAAAGCTTTCCCACTTGCAAAAGCCAGTAACACTACTTACCCTACTACACTCACCACCAAGTATCACTCTCAGGAGTAGCCTTGAGAAAGGGAATTTCATAAAACCACCCCAGAAAAGTGTCACTTGTTGAGTAACACACAAACAACTTTTGACCACATAATAGGAGAAAAGAAAACCAGCACTTCTAACTTTCTTTGATGTCCAGAACGCAGACCATTCTGCAGCTCTTCACTTGCTCACGGCTTTCCATTAAAAATGCAGAGAAAAGCATCAGTCTTACCTATTATTCAACAGCCCAAACTGAAAAGAAAAAATATCAATAATTAGTTTCAGCAAAATACAAAAAGAAGCACCTCTGGACCTTCACCATTTCTGAGTTATCCACAAACTGCAGTTTCAGTAGCCAGTCTAAACCCTTGAGAGTGAAGTATTAGTGACTGGAAGCAACACATCTCAGGAATCAAACTCCAGGAGTAGAAAATACTGAATTTTATTTAATCAAATTTAAGGCTTGAGAAAAAAAAATATATTGAAAGTCACTCAGAAAAGCCATCTCAGATGAGGAGACAGGAGCTCCCCTCCCTGTGGCTGAACAATGTTCAAGCTGCATGACAATGCACAGGCAGTAGGGGAAAGAAAGAGGGAAGGATGGAATGGGAATACAAAACCCAAGGCAATTCTACACATAAATCAATGGCCACATCGAGCTCCATGGACTGGAAGCACAAGTCTGTCCACATGGCAGTGCACGAGCTCACCAAAGCTATTGATCTCTTGGGAAGAAACATTCAGGTTTTCACAAGGCAACCCAAGGTCCTTTGGTCACTGCACCTTTTCAGTGCTTATATTCATCCTCCTCTTCACGTACAGGGAAACTGTGTCCAAATGCAGTTATAGCAATAAAAACAGGCAGTTGCACTGTCAAACAGACTGACATACATGCATTGCTTAACGGAAATAAGTTGTGCTCCTTTCTGAGAAATAAAAGTGATCACATTGAAGTTTGCTTTTCTCAGTCCAGTTCTTCAAGTCTGACCTCATTAGACATCTTAATGAAAAACCTTGGTTCCACTGTAGTGTTTGTGAAGTTGTTCCAAATGCAACCGCTGAAATCTCATCATCAACAATGCATCAAACCCCTCTGTAAGATCACTGAATTACTTTTTCTTTGAGGCTTCAGAGGCAGGCTCACACCCAGCAGCTTTTGCTGACAAGACTTTTTTTAGACCATAACCTAAACCCTTAGCCATGAAGTCACTGCAGTTCCACAGAGAAGGTGCTAAATAAAACTA
Source organism: Peucedramus taeniatus (assembly GCA_013400575.1). NCBI lineage: Eukaryota > Metazoa > Chordata > Aves > Passeriformes > Fringillidae > Peucedramus > Peucedramus taeniatus. The sequence goes on from WBNO01013934.1 coordinate 257,371, forward strand.
AGTAGAAAGTCTTCCCATTACAAGTCTGAAATTACACAAATAATTATGGGTATACTTCAGAACACACAGGGGCAAAACAACCTAGAGCCCCAGGATTAAAAAAATTATACTGAATAAGCACAGAGAAGTTTATCCACAGTGGCAAAAAAGACAAATCACTCCATGAATTTAAAGGTCCTCAAAAAAGTTGAACTTCACTCAAATTCAGTTCCAAATAACTGAAACACTGATACAAAGGCTGGTGTTAATATGGCCAAAGCCATTAAGAACAAACTGTGGAAAGACAGTATTTCAGTTAAATTCTGATTTGCATACAAACAGTACTTAAAAAAAAACCCCAAGGATAAATTTGTCCTCAGGTAACTTGGCAAGATTTGCAGACCTGGAATCCTAATCTGTAATGCTGGCTCTTGTCAGCAGCTCATTTCAGTGCATGAACTCCACAGCCATCTTTGACACCAGAATGATTTTCACCAAATCGCTGGAATTCCTTCCTAGCATTAGGAGCTGGCTGTGTCAAAAAGTGGCAAAGGGAAATGTACTCCCTAGCTGGTGTTTTCAATGCAATGTTTTATGACTAAAAAGTTCCAAAAAGGAATCATCCTTCTCCAATTTTACATATATTAGATTATCACACAATCTTAACCAAGTAAGTTGGCTGAGGTGTTACAAAGTTTTAAGCACCAGAATTTAAAGCAAAGTTTGCTGGCCACTGCTCTGCTGCTTGCCAAGTCATAGCACAATCACACATTTCTGGCTGCTCCTTGTGGATCAGATTCAACAAATAGGTAATACAGACCTCAAATTCACAGCTTTACAGAAGAAATGCCTCTTGCTCTCCCCCTCAGTGATCTACTGCTCTTGTTTTCTTGTTGTACACCAAATTTAAAAAGTCACAGTGTACTTCTAGCCATTTTATCTTCAGGTTTTCAGATGAGTTAATAGCAGACTATTCTCTGCTACTGTAAGGAAATCAACCATCCTTAGACAAGCTTCCTTTTCCTGTTGTGTCTCAATCACTGGCCAGAAAAAGAACTATGAAAGCTGAAGTACACATGAGCACTGTCTGAAGTGCTTCACAGATTACAAGCTAGAAGGATGTCTGGACAATCCACCAGACACAAAGATTCTGTTGAACAACTTTTGCCAGTGAAATGTTTGTTAATACATGCATAATAGAAAAAAAGGACATAATATATTTAAAAGTTTGGCTTCCAAAGAAAGCCATATACTTTAGAAATACAAGTATTAAATCCTTCAGGCACACTACATATAGTAAAATATCATTATAAAAATAGGTACTTTTCTAAAACTTACACTGTGTTAGGCACTGTAAATGAACCTGCTCTCCCTGAAAAACCTAGTGTCACTGGAAGCAGTAAATGATGTTAGTTATATGGCCCACAGTGAAACTGACAGCTACAGCTACTTCCAAAAACTTTTCAGCCACATTCTTTTGCCTTACAGCTAAGGATACAACACCAAAGTCTTACAGAAGAGACTGGAACTCTTACTGACCTACAGATCCATCTACCAACGCCCCACAAAGGGAGGACTGGAAGAATAGTTTACTTTTCTCTTGATTAAAATAAAAACCCTGACATAAGAAGGACTAGTTGAGAAGGACATGTAGAAAATGACTGAAGAAATCACTCTGGTTCATGGCATTTTGATTCACATTTGAATCATGAACCAGGCAGAACTGATGGCTCAACAGCTTTATACAAGACTTTAAAATTCAACAACTTTAATATTTGGCTAAATCTGTACTTCCTTATTTAAAGACATATTTCTGTAAGGATTAAAACTGAATTTGTAAGTCTTTCATCAGTCCTGATAGCGACAGTTAAGACTTGTGAAGATCAACACAGGAGTTGTGAGAGAAACTAGAGGAAAAACAAAAGCCATCAACAGCTAGCACATGCTTGCTACCTACTGAAACAAGCTGTGTTCTGAAGTGTATGCAGACAGCACTTTTTAAAGATATTACTGATCATTGAAAGGATAAGCATTTTTAAAGAGGTTTTTCTTCTATAAATAAAGAATATTTACATTTTTCTCAGACAGGAAACAGCATCAGGGCTTTACACCCTCTTGCCTGAAATGGAGATTTGTAAGACTTAATGCTACAGATAGTCAGATTTTTCCCATCCTGGGAACCAGCTTGCATTTTTCTAAACAGCATGGGATTTGAACAACCTAAAATCAACTCAAGATCTAGACATTTTGTGATTTTTTTCCCTAATTTCCAATTATGGTTGCTGGATGTGTTGCCAAAAACGACTGGATAAGTCTATTGGAGAGATTAACATGATTGCAAGGTTCTGAAGAAATCAGCATGCAACATTTGAAAAGATTACATTTTAAGACAGATGACAGGAGTGAAGACAGAACAATCTTCACTGCAATCCTTCAAGGAAAGGGTTTACAGCAGTTTCAGGTCTCCCTGCTACAGTCTTTAAAATCTGTTCTGCCGGCGTCTTGGGAAATTCCATTTCTTCCTCAGAGATCAATGCTGGTACGCTGAGTTTTCTTGTTAGAAAAAAGGTAGACAGCATGTGTTTGGAGATTATTTTTGTAACAGCTTCTAAAAAAAGCCATGAGCAGGGGAAAAAAATCCACATAAGGCTTTTAACAATGGGAGTATTTCATGGTCTGTGCATTTCTTCTGCCTTGGTGTCCAATCCATAATCTTAACATACACTGTCTTGCAACATGCGTCTGCTTTCATATTCAGAAGGCATTACTTGCCTTTACAGCTTCAATATCAGAAATCAATGTCCTGGCTAGGAAAATCCCAAAAATCTAAAAAGATAAAAAATACACCATTTTGTGAGATAAAGTATTTGTAATGTACCAGTCTGCAAGATGTCTGTTGGCAGGTTCAGATATAATTTCATAGCCAAGATCATCCATCAAAGCATAGCTATTACTAAAAGGTAATAAAAGATGCTTTCATGTAAAACTTCAGCAGCCTTCAAAATAATAAGCTTCCAGATGCCTTAGAGCTAGAACAAATCCACTTAACCAAGTTTGAGTGTCATAAACACCCATGCTTACCTACTGCTAAAACTATAAAGCAGACATTTGCATTTGTTCCACAACTTTGAATAACAACCCAGCCAGTTTTCAGATTAATGTTTTAAAATACAGACAGAATGTACAATTACCTGTATTAAAATGAAATTCTTGTCACAGACAACAGAGTAGTCCTAGATTATTCAGAGAAATTTTAAATTGAAAATTTTAACATTCATGTCAGTTATCAGGGAAATCTTCCTTTACAAATTAAGGATAAACTTGTAACTCAGCACACTTCCTAAAACATTCTTAACGATAATATAAAACTGGGCTGAAGTTTTGGAACGCTAGAAGATTTCATTTAAATGTAGTCAGGTTATGTCTAACTCTCAGTCCCACAATGAAATAGCTTAATGCACAAGAAAGACCCAATTGGAAAATAAAAATAACTGAAAGTGGTTTCACAGAGCCTCAGGACATGAATAGAGAACAACATTGTCAAGTTATTGCCAATCAACACACTGACACAAGATTAAACTTTGTGTCTTGACCATCTTCCTAGCAAGAGGTGCTGTTCTTAGCACAGCATTTCTCAAACCCATGGAAGCACTATCACCAGATGGTGATAAAAGTATATCAAACCCTAAGCTACAGAGGGCAGCATTACCAGGGCTGGGGAAGAGTATAGAGTGCTAGCAAAAGACTTAAGTAT
>WBNO01013935.1:3976-144646 GCA_013400575.1 Peucedramus taeniatus
TTCCCTCCTTCCTTCCCTCCTTCCTTCCCTCCTTCCTTCCCTCCTTCCTTCCCTCCTTCCAAAAATTCTTTGAGGCAAAATTGAAAATTAAAAGAACATTTTACTCCATGTAGCTTCCCATAGAGTGTTCAGGAAAACTGAAAATAGCAGCCTTGAAATGAAGTGCTGATTTTTTCTTAGGAACTGGGGCAATGAAAAGGTTTGGCATTTTTGAAACGAAAGGAAAACAACTTTCATACATCTGGGAGAGAAAAAGTACTTCCAAAACCCTGTCTTTTTTTCCAAAATTATACTTTGTTTTGGCTTTTTGCTTGCTGTGATCTGCTTAAAGGCCACTCACATTCCTCAGGGAGACCTGGTGCTCCTTCAGCACCAGGCAGAGCTTTGTGAAATTTGTGTATCCTCCCATCCTCAGGTCACTAAAATGCACAATTCCAGGCTGGAACGAGCCGCTCATGTCCCGTTGCAAATCTCCAGGTACCAGGACCTCTCCTCTCCTTCCTGCTGAGCTCATCCCTGTCTCTCCTGGCTGGTGTGTGCCAGCTGGCACCTCCAGGCACCTGTGGTTAGAACTGGCAACAAACTGCTCCCAGGTATGCCACGGGAGGGGAATGCCAAGGAAATGTGGGATAGAAATCTAGGGAAGACTCCTTGGAGTCAGCAGGGAACAAAAAAGGGATGTTTGGCACAGAGAGTTGGGCTGTGGGACAGTCTGGAAGGCTGGAGGAGGGAAATTCTCTTTTCTATCCCACAAAACAGCTGAGATTTTTATAGAATTTTTAAAATTTGCTCTCCATATGGCTGTAAGTGTGATATTGTTACAGTTTTTGTAAAAAATGCGAGACAGCCAGCCTGAGGCAGCCTGGGGGAGAGAAGCTGTGGTGTGGAGGAGAGGGAAGGGACTGAAATCCCTCCTTAGCTTCTTTCCTGCCTGTCTGGGAGCAGGCAAATGCCCTCATTCCAGGATTGCTGACTGTGCTGGAGCCTCCCCGTTCCTGCAGAACAAATGGAAGAGGCAAATTAAGCTGTGAGGGGAAATAACAACTGAGAGCCCCATCCTCTGTGGCTGGTTGTCTGCTGTGTGCTCCCAGCTGAGGGGCTGGGCAGGGAGGGGGTCCTGGCACCCTTTTCCCAAGGGAACTCTTCCATGGAGGGCTGGAGGCAGCCCCTGCTCTGCTGGGATTGCCCACCCAGAGTGGGGAAGGCTCAGCCTGGCAGGGGCAGAGCACACAAAGCCATCTCCTTGTTAGGAATGGATATGGGCTTTGGATAAGTCCCTGCCTTTTGCCCAGACCTCTGTAGCTTTATTGAGGTGGCCAGCACCCCAAAACCCACTCTCATTCACAAGTTCTTTAATAGTGGCTGATTCTGGCTATTATAGAATGAATTGTTCATTTAATAGACACAAAACTAACAGACATAAGCCTTAAAATAAACTATATACTTTAGAGTATAAAGGCAAAAAGATAAACTACCACTAGATATATAGGAATAAAGACAAAAAGAGAAACTACAAGTAGATACATACAGCACAGGGTTGAAGGTACCTATTAATGTTACAGCTAGTGAAGAAATAATATAACTTAGGATTCAATGGATCTTACCATCCAATTGTAAGTGGGGCACACGTTGAGATCCTTTCCCTCAATCCCCAGGGAAGTAACCATGGATTTGTGTCCAAACTCCAGGGAAAAGGTTAGGACACTTCCAGGGTGTGTGTGTAGAAGGCTTCTGCCTCTGTGATAATTGTGTGTCTTTTATAGTCTGTAAAAGTGTCTCTCAGTGAAGAATATTTATTTTATCTCTCCCACATTTGCTCTCTGTAGGAATGTGTCCCCTGTTGACGGAGTGACCAAATTATCCTTTGTCTCCTTAAAAAGGAAAAAAGCCCAGAAGTTTCTTTCCTCAACTGGCAAAGAAGACACCTCATAGGACCTGGGGGACTTCACCTCAAACCTAAGGATAGCCAATTGGACAGGAGCCAAAAAGTCCTGCCTAAGCAATTTACTAGAAAAGGAAAAGAACAAAGGAAATAATTGCTTTGTGGGGTGTTTTACCTTGAGCAAGGACCTCTTGCACCTGGCTCCGGTTTTCTCTGTAAAAAGCATTTTTTACTTTGTTCTTTAGTAAACTCTTCTGATTCCAACACCACCTGCTTGAGCCATCCTGCTGATTTTATGCCATCTGAGGTAGTTGAGCTACCTTGGGTGTGATATATTTCTCTGAGAGCTCATAAGAACTGTCTCAAGGAGATCATCATATCAGCTCTCCAGACTAAGGGGTCGATCCTTAGCTGAGGCCTGAGCCCTTCTGGCTCCAGAGATGATCCCTTTGGCCCTTTCAGCCCTGGGTTCTCTCTTCATATCTGCACCAACCACCTGTGCTGGAGAGGGGAGGACAGTCCTGCCACACTCCTCCTGGGGGTTCTCCCCTCGTTGGGCTTTAAAGGCTGCCCTGAACCTCTTTTTAACAGTTTTGTGCCAAAATGAAAAACGTGCAGGACTCTTTTTAGTCTTCAGGTTGCTGTTTATTGTTATCTTGTTAGAAGCTTAGCATGCTGTCTGCACCAAACTTAGCACGCAAGAAAATACAACAAAAATAGTCACAAGATGTACAGTTTCAAGATCTTTTAAAGCTGTTTTATCCAATTAACTCTTAAAATGTACTTTATTTCTACCTTTCTACCAATAATTAACTATCTATTTACCATGCAACACCTGCATTGCAACTTTCCTCAGCCACTCTGTGCTACCAATGCTACAAAAAGTCAATAAAGAAGAAAAAGCTCAAGACAATGCCCAAGATTCTCTATCTTGTCCCCTATCTACCTCCATACTAAAAATGCCAAAACTCTGAAGTTCTCACCCTGTGACAAATTACACTATTTTCTATTATCTGTTTTATACTCTTGTAAACTTTAGTCTATCTCAAAGGCTTAGAAGCCCTCTCTATAAGTAAAAGTCAAAGGCAGTGCTTCCCTAGAAGCCAAGACCCCTCAGAACAAACAAAGAAATATTCCCTGTATCCTAAATTCCAACATCCTCCAGGTCCTTCCAGCCAGAGACCTTTAGGCAGAGCTGGAGCTGGTTGTGAGGGGTGAAGGACAATTCCCTGCCCCGTCCCATCCCCTGTATAATTCAGGATACATCATGTTACATTTTTATTGCTACACCAGCTCCCAGCTCGGGGCTGGCGGGATTCCCAGCAAGGCTTTTGTGAGGAGAACTTCAACAGGAGGAGCAATTCCTCAGGAGCCTTTGTGTCTGGATGAGGCTTTAACACACGCCTCCTAAAATCAGGTTGAATAAAATGGCAGGGTTGTGCGTTTATAATTTCCTTTTCAATGGAATTGATACCAGAAAAAAAGGAATAAGAGAGGAAATGAGAGTCACCCCTGCCATCTGCATATAATCCCTTCCAGTATAGATTGCAATTGTGTTTGAATTATAGGGCAATTAGTTTGTCAGGCTGGGAAGGGTTATACAAGACCCCAGGAATTTCCTTGGGAGCTCTCTTAGCCCTGAAATCTAGGGATGTTTTAGTATGGAAAGCTGTGGTGCTGGGCTGTGCTGACGCCATGGATTGATTTCCTACCTGCAGCAGATGTTCCCAGGCAGATGACAAATTGGTGACACATAAATACTGAGGCTCCTGGAGCACAGTTCTGGAGTGAGAGCTGTGCAGGTGACAAAAATAGTCCTGCTCAGGAGCAGGAGCTTCCCCAGCCATGGCACGTGGTGTGGCCATGTGCCTGCAGAAACTTCCCCCTGGTTGGGAGGCAGGAGCCTGCTCTCAGAGCAGGACTGAGACATTCCTTCTGGAGCATTCCCTAAGTGTGCTAAGCTCCACACTGGAGTGTCTAAATTAACAAAACCTGGGAAGTTTTGGTGGGAAGATATATTTATTACCTGGCCTCATTCTGACATGAACGATAACACGAGCGCCAAGGCAGGTTAAAAATAGGCAGCAAAGTTCAGCAGACCTGGAGCTTCAGGGAGAAAAATCCAGCACAGAAACAGACACTGGAGACAGGGACTGAGTGTGTTTTTTCTCAAAAAATGGTGGTTTGTATCTTCTAACACCTGCATCTCCAAGAGGGTCGTTAATTAGTTAATAGTAATTGATAATTTTCTTCTTAAAGGTTTTTCTTCCTGGTAATGCCCAGGATTGAATCCTGCTTGGGCTGGAGTGTGCAGGTTGGAGTGGATCATTCAGGGCTCTCCACAATATTTGCACTTGCATTTCTGGGGTTTCCTTTTGCCTGTCCCCCTGCCCTGTCTCAGCTGGTTGGACTGGAGGTTTCTTGGAGCAGAGCTTGTCCCTTGCCCAGCTCCTCACCCACTGGAAGTTCCTTCCAGCCTGGTTATTTCTAAGGCACAAACCATATTTCCTTTTGGGGTTCCTGTTCTTTTCCCATTGTTTTATTCACCTCAGTCCTGCCCTAAGAACCAAGATTTCAAACAGCTCTGAGTGCTCAGCAGGACCATGGAAGGCTCATTCCCCACAGCCTGAACAAAAAATTTGTGAGTCCTCCAAATTAACCAACATAAAACCCTAATTCTCCCTCTCTCTCTCCCCTGCTGCCCTCAGGAAGAGACCTCCTCCAAGCAAGGCAGAAATAGTGTGTTCTCTGCTCCTAGGCAGTAATCAACCTGGAAAAGGGAGGGGAAGTTCAATATCCAGCCAGGAATCTCAAGGAAAGCCTTCCTTGTGTGCTGGCAGGCTCCCAGATTTGTCTCTGCCTGCTCCAAGACGTGGACATGAGGGATCTCTAATAAAAATCTTGTTGCTGGCGCTGCTCCCTGTTTATTTTCTGCTCCAGGATTCACAAGGTGCTGGGCTCTGCACAACATGAAGAGCTTTAGAGATAAGGGTAGGAGTGAGAGGAGAGAGAAATTCTGCTGCAGCCTTGAAACCTCCCTCAGCGATGCTGAAATATCTCTGCGTTCCTCTTTGCCTCCATCGGTGTTTCTCAGAAGGATGTTTCCAACCTTGACTCCTGGAGAGGGAGATGCAGGCTCTGAGAAAATCCAATTTCATGTGAGACACAGAAATATTTGGTAGATAAGGTGCTGTGGTTGTTGCTGGCTTTCCTCTCTGTGCCTGGAATTGTAGCAGATCCCTCTCTGCTGTGAGCTTTCCCACCGCTCCTGTGTGGATGGATCCTCTGCTCCTTCAGACACAAGTTCATCTGAGGTACTGCCTTCCCAAATTTTCCTGGCCTGCAGGAGGTGGGTCTAGGGAATGTATGCACTATAAATACAGGGCTGTGAGCACCAGCAGGGCTGTCAGGGATCCAGGAGCTTGGAACATCTGCATGGATTTGTGGCATCCCCGATTCCCTGGATGGGTTTTCACAGTGATGCAGTGTGCAGCTCATCCTCTAGCAGATGATCACACACAGGAAACTCTGTTTAGTTTGACTAAACCTTAGTGTTCTCCTAAATCTATCCCTCCCTGCTGCCCTGACACTAAGCAGGCTCTGCTCTTCCTACCTGGCTCCCAAACTCTCATCCAATTTGGAGGCAGGTAAGAAGATAACTCTCTTCTCCACAACCTGTTGCTCTTCTTGTTATTCTGTGCCAGATTGTGAATGAAAAAATCCTTCTGCATTTGAGGCTGTGCTTGTAGCTGGTAATTAACACCCAGCACACTCTGCCAGTGCATCTCAGAGCTGATTTAACAGAAACCTAGAGGTGGAACAGAAGCCACCCGGAAAAACAACGTCTGCCAATCGAGTTAAACCTTAAGTAAAATCCCCAGCCAAATGTCTGCAGGATAAATCTGGGAAGGATGCTGGTTCCTGCACTGAGCTGGGGAGGTGTTTTCCAACTATGAGCCCCCAGAGATAAGAACTAAGCGCTAATGTGACTTATGCAGATCCATCTCCCCCTCTTGTGTGCTGTGTTCCAGCTGGGAGCGGGTGCTTTATGGGGAGTTAACTCCTCCAGAAGTGCAGTGGAAGTGCTGACAGAGCCGGGTTTTAAGCACTGCTAATGGAAATGTCTGCTTGGAACCTGGGAGCTGGGGTTACACACAGCGTGCACAGAGGCACAGTGAGCCCTGTACTAACAAATTCAGTTTGCAGAAGTGATGTGTACACGAAATACACCTGCCAGCCCCGTGGCCTGGCTCCAGCACTAAGGATTGTTCTCACCCACGTGCCTTTCCCTCCTCTTTGTCACCCTCTCTGAACGAGGCTTTAACAGAAGGGCTGACACTCCTGTCCAAGTGCCTGCCTGGCAGACAGACCGAGCCCAGGCAGCTGTCAGAGCTGAGCTTGAGGTGAGTTTGCACTGCCCTGAGCCCCCCACACCCCCTGCCACGTCTGGAGCCGGGCAGGAGCTGTTGAATGGAATGGATATGATGGAGAGCAGCCTTGTCCCCAGTGGCCAGACTGCCCTGTGCTTCTCTGGTGAGACACCACTTCCACCAAGGATGTCAGCTCCAAATGTGTGGGATTTCCTGGCTGCTGTAAGCTCAGTGCCTGTCTGCAGGGGAAGTGAGGAGCTGCTGCATTAACCCCCTCTGCCAGCCACAGTTCTTACAGTTTGTTGTTTCTCCAGGTTCATGGTAACCTCACAAACAGGTTACCAGTTTATTTGCCTCCCCTCATGCTTCTGTGTGACTCAGAACCCCTGAGATGGATGGCCCAAACAACCACCAGGGCCATCCATCAGCTCTGCCCAGCTCCTGAGGCAGGAACAGGCACAGCCTCGCGTGGCCTGGCTGCAAAGTGGGGAGAGAATCAGATGCACAGTTCTGTAGCTGAGCTGATATTGCACCTGCAATAAGAACCTGCAAAGTGAGACCTCCTGGGGGCCAGTTTTCACTTCTGGACCTCTGTAGCTCCTGGGTTCTTTGTACCACAGCATAAGACAAGAGATGTGTGTACGTGCATCCACAGACACTCACAATTATACAGACACTCATAGCAAGAGACAATTTGCTGCTTCAAAGAGTCCAAGGGCCAGAATTGCAGAGGCATTTGGATGCCTGAGGCTGCACTGAAATGGGACAAGACCCAAGTGAGTCGGGCACATAATTGCTTAGAACAATTTTAAATACTTCTGGGCACACACATGCATCCTCAGGGGTGCAAATCGCCTTAGAAAACCTGGTCCTTGAGCAGTAACAGCAGGAGAGACCACAATGCTCATTTGCCATGTGGGAGCTGTGGCAAAGGGAGTACCTGTGACTTGCCTGAGGTTATGTGAGAAGGCAGGGGCAGAATATCCCCTCTCTTCCAGTGTGCTACTCTCCAGCACCAGCTGTCCCCTCTCCCCTTAGCTGAACAAGGAAACTCCTGCAGCTCTCAGCTCTCCCTTTCCTGTGCATTTCATCTGGGTCTGCCTCTAGCCACCAAACACCAACCTCCAACCAACCCAAAGAAGTTTCTCAGGGACCCACCAGCTCCCAGAAGGAGCAGCTACAATTGCAGGCTGCGAGTTTGGTCCCCCTCCACCCCTCCTTCCACCTCCCTTCGGTGTTGTCTGCTATTTTCTTTTGATTTGGAGCTTTCCTGAGCACCGAGTCTGCAGCAGGCTGTGATTACCCTGTGTGGAGCCTTTCCCACTGACAGCATGATGAGCAGAGACAGGGCTCTGTGCATCCACAATTGAAGCCAAGCAGGAGGCCAGCCCAACACCTCACTTGCCAATTAAGTGAGTCGATATTGTGCACAGGATAATGTTTGTTGTTTGTCTGTGTTGCTAAAACACTTCCAGGCTGTTCAGAGAAATACAGCAACATCGTCACCTCCCTGCTGGAGGGATGAGCTCTCCAGCCAAGCCCACTCTGAGAGGAGCAGCCACAGAGGGAAAAGGGACCTCCAGGGCTCTGTGTCCATCAGGGGTTTGTGTGAAGGGTGTTCAGGGTGGGGGAAGACAAGATCACTGATTGTGATGAGTGTGTGGATGCAAAGGACTGAGAGGGAAATGGCATCTGTGGAGATAAAAGGTGTTCAAGAAGATGGGAGGCAGTGGAAGGACACTGCAAAGGATCCATGGGCAAACCTGGCTCCCAGCAATCCCCCTGGTTCTGTACATTCTAGGGAGCTGGGTTTCCTCACTGTAGCCTCCACTGACAGCCCAAGCAGAGGGAATCCAGTAGAGGGAAACTCCAAGGGGGGCAGGATTCTCCCACAGAGCAGCACCTGCCCCGGGAGCAAAGCTGGGCACGGCTGCTCACCTGGGAGCCACTGTGATCTCTGAGGGGCTGGGAGCAAACAGCAGCTCCTGCCAGAGGTGCTCACTGATTTTACCTTTCCTGAGGGTCAGCTCCCCTTCCTCTGGGGCCAGGTGGGGTTTGGAGGCCCCATCCCAGCTCTCAGGTGGGATTCCCTCAGTGGGAATCCCTCCTGCTTGCAGGGGAAGCAAAGGTGTGCTTTGTTCTTGGCCAGGCTCACCTTCCTGCTGCAGAACTCCGGGACTGCCCCAGGCAAACTGATGTTGGTTCTCTCCTGACAAGTTCCTGCCTCGGGTTTATTTCTTTTCCTGAAGTACACAATGTTTTCCTGCCTCTCTGCAATGACAGGAGGATGTAGATCCCTGAGGCACCTCCATTCCCAAGCAAAGGCAGCTGCAGAACCATCTTGGCACACGGGGCAGCAGCAGGAAGATTTTGGGATGCTCCAGCCCTCCCTCCCCGTGTGGGGACAGTGGGGTGATGGCAGCACAAGAGAGGAGAAAGGGCCACTCAGCATTTTGCCTCAGATTTGCACCCTTCATCCACTGTTATCAGTGCTAGGAAACATCAGTGTCCACAGAGGCCCAGCCTGGCTCAGGAGGGGCCTCTAATGATGGTGATGCCATTTTGGGTTTTGGTTTTTTTTTTCTATGTTTTCTGTATTCTTCACACATACATTTGTAACTCTGTAGCCTATTGTATAAGAGGCTAATTTTCCCAATAATTTTCCATGGCCTTTCCCTAGGCAAAAAGATAAAAGAAGTTCCAGAGCTCCAAGGCCCAGGGGGGTACAAGGCCCCAGAGCTATCTTGGTTCTTCCAGGGAACCAAAGTTGAGAACAACTCTTCTAGATAAGTTTAATGGACAAAATACAGCTGGTGCAAAGGGAGGAACTCAGAAAAAAAAGGCTTGACCTGAAGAGAAATTGCATCACCACATACTGTCCTCCTAATTAGTTATTTTATCAATTATGCTAATTTCCTAAAACCAATAAAAATGTACTCACCTCTGGGGTGTAGGCTTTTGAAGCCATCTTTCCATAACTTTTTCCATCCACTTTTATATTACCTCCTTACTAAAATTATCTCAAATTTCATTTCCAAGTTGAGAAAAAGGCAACAATGGTCAAGAACAAGAAAAATCCCTTTAAGCTGAATCCCTCACCTGCTCCCAGGGCTGTGTTTGCTGGTTGGTCTCTCACCATCCTTCCCCATGTGCCATGATCACTGGAAGCACCTGGTGATCACAGGTGTGGACCCCCCTCTTCCTTCTCTCCCTCTTCCCTGGGCTTCACCAGGAAGTATTTATTAAGTGTCAAAGTGATAAATGAAAAGTCATATTTTATTGTGAATTATTCCAGCCCTGCAGTGGAGCCCAGATCTATCGCCTCAGAGAGTTATTAACTGCTTACCACAGAGAGCTATAAAATCCTCATCATTTTCTCCAGTCTCTGCTCTGTCAGGGTGAGGGAAAGAGAGCCAGATTATCACACAAAATGCTTGGGAAGCTGCCTCCAAAATTCCAGACCAGGCCAGCATGGCTGGAATGATTTCATCAGAGCAGGGCAGGTCTCCTGTGAAACACTTTTGGTGGGTTTGGTTCTCCCCAGCGTGTTCTTCTCATTTTCAGGTTGCACCACCAGAGTGCCTTGTGAGAGAGCCCTGGGCAACCTCACTCTGGCAGTTGTGGCTCTATTTCTTCCCTTGGTGGCTTCTTCTCAGAAGCACAAAAAGCATAAGCAACTCCAAGGTGCAGTTAGGGCTCTTTTGAATTTCTCTCATTGTGTTTCTCCAAAGACACCACAAAGGTTTCCAAATAGGAAGAGGTATTCTCATCCCCTTATTGCTGCACTGGAGGTTGAATATGTCACCTTTGCCAGCTCCTTGCCCAGGCTGCAGAGCCAATTTCTGGTGCAGTTTCACTGCTTGGAGTGCCTGAATAGGAGCTGAATTCCTGTTGACACCAATTGAATTTGGAATGTGCTCTTCACTTCTTCGACTTGATGAGAAGTGATCCTGACTCCTGGTGTCCTGCAGCCATCTCACAACAAAGACCCTGCTGGCTTTTTCCATAGTCTGCAGAATGGCCAAGGATTTCCTGCTCCCAAAGGCTGCCAAGGCCTGTCATTGCACCCTGGTGACACAGAGCTGGCCACTTGGGCAGTGCAGAGCAGCAGGAACATCTCCTGACTGGGTTTGTGCATTGTCTTCTTTCTCACAGGTGTTTTTTGTGCTCCTCTGCTTTGGATTTTAATTCTGCTCCGTGGCAGTACCTTCTTCTCCTAGTGCTGATTGTCCAGAAGAGGATGGCTTTAGAATCTACCAGGGCATGAAAGGTTTAGGTTGATGAGGTTTAGGAGATGAAGAGGTCCCCTGAATCTTCTCCAGAGTTGTTTGCTGCTGGAGGGTTATTGAGAGGTTATTGTTCTCTCTCAGAACAATAAATATAACAAAGACTGGATTGTTTTTCATCTCTTCACATGGATGGGATATTTCTCTGCAACATGTTCATTTCTGCTTGAATTTGTGATCTGGGAAGGGAATAAAAGTGTATGCACTGGGTGTTCTTTGAGTTGGACAGATTTGCTAGGGAAATGGAAGGATCCTCCTGTGGGAATCTTTGAGAGCCAGTGGATCCAACCCATTGTCCTGTAAGATCTGTTGTTGTCTTCCAAGATCTGGTAGGTGCAAGGATGAGCTAAATTCATGTTTGGAGTTTGACTTCTTAGCTGGAGGTACAACATCTGAAGCAAGATCAGCCTCTAGGTCACCCTCAAGTTCAGCAGGCCCTTGATGTGCTCCAGACCAGCAGCAGCAGCTGAGGGGAGTGAGGAGGAACCATAGCTCACAGCTTGGTGGGCTCTGGGGGCATCTGCCACGTTGCTGCCTCCATTAAATGAAACTCCACTTCTAATTATAACCTGTAATTACAGCCTTCAACCAGTGTGATTTGTGCAGAGAGGGGTCACAGGGCCGAGCTGGCTCTGAGATTGACTGTGCTGGGGATATCAGTAAACATCCCTGGCTGCCTCCCCCAGCCTGCCAGGGACACACAGGGCTAATGCAGCCCGGCAGGGCACGCAGCTGGATTGATGGGAGCTGTGCTGTGGCCTCTGCCCCCAGAGATATTCTGTGACAAGGCAGTGAAAGCTGCAAACACGAGGCCAAGCTATCTATTCATCCTGACAGCTCTGGACAGGGGTTAAGGAGCTCGTGGACTCCCATCAGCATCGATGAATGGGCTCCAGAGGATTTGCATTAACACACGGAGTGCCAGGCCACTGGGTGTGAGTGGCAGCTGTGTCTGGCCAAATGTCCCTGTGTCACAGGGACAGCCATCACCACAAGATCATGAGGGAACCAGGTTCTGCATCCCTGGAAAGCTGGGCAATGGCAGCTGTGCCTGGCCAAATGTCCCCCTGTCACAGGCAGAGCCATCACCACGAGTCCACAGCCAGGCCAGCAAGGTTCTGTGGCCCTGGAAAGGGGGACAATGGCAGCTGTGTCCAGCCAGATGTCCCTGTGTCACAGCTATTGCCACGAGATCATGAGGGAACCAGGTTCTGCACCCATGGAAAGTTGGGCAGTGGCAGCTGTGTCCAGCCAGATGTCCCCGTGTCACAGGGACAACCCTCACCCTGAGATCATGGGGAACAAAGTTCTGCACTCCTGGAAATCTGGGCAGCCAGGAGAGATTCAATTCCACTTCTGAATTTTTTCAGAGCATGGGATGATAAAGGATTCTGTTTTGTTCTCTAGAAACCCCTGTGATCATACTTGAGATGTTGCTGTAAATGATGCAGGTTTGGCTTGAAATTCTACTCTTGGCTCTCAGCTTTTCTAGTGTGTATTTCTTAAATAACCCCAAGAGTGGTGAAGGTTCCTCTGCAGGGCTGGTGCCAGGTACAGCAGAGACTTTGTGTGAGCCAGAGCCAGTCCTGGGGGGTTCTCTGGTCAGACAGAACCTCTGGGCTGCTCTGCTCTGGCCTCTTGCACTTCTCAAGCTCTGAAAAAATGCAATGACTGACCTTTGCACTGAGTCTAACAAGCTGTGGTTCCTCCCATGCTCTCCTGGTTTTGATCTAAGTGATGGAGAATTAGCCCTGCTCCTTGGTCAGCTCTTGCAGGGAATAGTTCCTCTCCCTGTTAATATTTGAGTTTCAGATGCCATTTAAATATTTCAGCCTCCGCTTGCAGCCACTGGGCCCTTGGGGTATTAAGACAGCAAAGGTGACAGAGAGAGAATGAAAAATCAAAATCAGATTGTCTCTCATTTGATATAATTTCCCTTGGACTTAAACTGTGAGGGAAAGGAGACAGGACTGCTCAGACATAAACTGAGCTGCTGATTGAGATGACACAGTTGGTTTGGCTTTGCTCCAGCCAGCTTGATTTTGGGTTTGTTTTCCCTGGAAATGGGTTGTGCAGCTGCAGGTGCTTTGACACCCCAACTTCTGCACATCTCAGCCAATTCCAGTCCTGTTTAGTGGATGAGTAATGGCCGTAAAAAGGATGATGTCCAGACAAATTTCCCAGAAGTAGCAGCAAGGAAGAGGAAAGGAACCTTCTAAGGCTCAAAGGCCCCAGTTCCAACTTCTTCCTCAGCTGGAGGAAAAGGTCCAGACTCTCACCAGAGTTGAAAAAGCTTCAGCAAGAGCTCCCAGGCAATGAAGAGTGAAATACAAAACAGTTTAGAAATTTAATTTAACTGTGCCTGTGTTCAAGAATTTCATCTTTATTTACCTTCACAGCAACACAGGATCCAGCTGGCTGGAATGAGTGCAGACATCTCACGAGAGGCTGTCTGACCCCAGCCCCCCATGGACTTGGGCAAGGTGGCCAACAACCATTTTGTGGCTGGACAGCTGAAGCAAAGACAGATTAAATTGTGTTCTGCGAGTCCCACAGGGTGGCTGCTTGATTGTCAGCCAGCTCCCTCTTGCTTTCTTGTCTCTAATTTGATTCTTTGATCAGAGGCTCTGGCTTTTGTTTCTATAGCTCGTCCAACCTTCTTGTTGTTGTTTCCAGCAGCCTGGTTACAGCTTTTCGCAGGCTCTGCTGTGCTGGCAGGATCATTGTTCCTCTCTGCAGGATGGGATGTACGTCTGAGTAATTCTGTGCATGATGTGTCTTTCTCTCAGACACGTTTCTGTGATACTGAATAAATTGCAGCACACAGCTTATTAGAGAAACAACAAAAAAAAACTCCATCAAAAACCTTCACAACCGAGGCAGTTCAAAGAAGCAAGCAGCAGAGTCCGACACAAACAAGCTGTAGAAACACAGTCAGGAACTTTCCTGCTACTTTCTGGGATAGATTTGCCAAAGCCTCTGCTCCCTGGGTCATCTCATACTCAGCTCTGGGTCAATCACATTTGCAGTCTTGTTTTCACCCTCTGAACTGCACAGCCAAGGCCATCCTGCCCTGTGAGGTGGGATAATCCCAGAGCTGCCTACACAGGAATTCAGGCCAGCTCAGAGGTGTGTTCTGGAAGGATTCCCCTTCTTCAGGTCCTTTTCCCTGCTGCCTCTGAACACCAGGGGGGTTTCACAACAATATTCCAAGCCAGCAGCCTTCCCACCTCTGGGTACCTGGAGCAGGAAGCACTTCATGCCCTTCTTTTTTCATCTTTAGATAAAACAGCTTCCACTTCCCTGCACCTCTTAGCAATGCAGCTAAAATCCTTCCCAGCTAAAAATCAGATTCACCAAGAATGTCTTTATTGATTTACAGGGTTCAGCTTTATGAACATCTCCAGTATTTCTTTTTGGTCAAAATAAAGCAATATTAAACACCATAGCAATAAATCCAGGGCACCCTCTTCTCTCCAGGGTGCAAGGTTATCCAAATGTATTTATCATTTACCAACAGCACTATTTAAACTACAATATTTGACAGGAGTGGTTGTGTCAGGTGTGATGGAGTGTGGGTTATAAAAGGACATTAAGAGAGACTTTGCATTTGTCCTTCAAACATAAAGTCGATTTTTGCATGATTGGTACTTCAGAGCTCATCTCCAGCACAAGATGAACTGGGAGCAGCACTCAGGGAAGGCAAATGGCTGGGACCTGGTGGCTCCTGTGCTGAGGTCTCCAGGAGGGCTCTGCACCTCTGCATCAAAGGTGCTTCAGAACAGGAGTTCACCCGTGCTGCTCTGCAACCTCCAGGTGGGATTTTCCAGAGGAGGTCATGCCCCTCCTGGAGGATTTGGAGCTGGAGCAAAAGGTTTTAACTTCACCAGGCAGTCATGCCTTCATTGCACCCTGCAGGAGCCAGCAGTGTCTGTAAACAAGCCCAAATCTGGCTATTTTGCTTTCTGCTTTTGATCCAAGAGTTACGCTGGTGTGCACAGGAGTTCTCTTTCATCTCAGGAGCCCTTGGGGCACCAGCCCTGAACAGAAGCGTTAATGCCTCATCACACAGTGAGTGGCTGTGGGCAGCTGGGTCAGGAAGTGACCCTTGCACCAAATATGATTGATAGGAATTCCCTGTGGAGCTGAGGAAAAGATGGAGAGAGCTGTAGGGAGAGCACGAGCTCAGTGTGAGCTCCAAGGTACCAGCCATGCACGGCCCGTGGGGTGTGGAGTGAAGGACATGTGGAAAATATCCCCTGGCCACAGCACAGAGAATCAGGAAAATAAAGCCTGATACTGGAAGGGCGATGAGAAATGTGTCTGCAGAAAGGCTTTGCTAAAAATGGACAGTTCCATTTGAGGGAATGAGGAAAAGTGTAGCCCCTGGATAAAGTGGTGTTTCTGTGTTTACACATCTCCATCTGGTTGTCACAACTCTCCCTCTGTTCTGCAGCCCTGGTTCTTCTCCTGGGAGGGGCTGTCTGGCCAGGGCAGTGCATCCTGGCCTTGGAGCTGACAGCTGATGTGAGGATCCTGGAGCTGGGGCCCGTGGCTGGTGCTAATTAGTGCCAGCTTTGGGCTGCAGGCACCTCCTCCAGTGCTGCAGCCTGCTCTGGGTGCTGCACAAACAGAGAGCACAGCCCCGGGGGCTGCACGGCCACGCAGGGACAGCAAAGTGCTTTTCTCAAAGGCAACTGGTGGCAAAGGCAGAACAGGCAAAGTCCCTTCTGTTCCCTCCTGCAGTTGTGCTGCTAAGTTCAAGAAGCAGGACCAGGCTATAGGTGGGGTGGAGAGACAGAAATATTTTAAAAATAGAAAAGGGAATTAAAAAAACAGAGCACTCAGGTGTTTCATTATTCCTCAGGTGACTCTGAGCTGGAGTGTCTGGCTTTAGCAGGTAGGAGGCATTAGTTTTGTAATCCCTTGTTTGCAAAATGTGAGGCTCTTGGCGTGTTCTGGGATCTTAAATGACTCTCATAATCTATTTACCAGTGCTGTGAAGTTCCCCCTTTTATACCAGATTATGGTAATAATGATATTGTGCAGCAGATGAAATTAGTTTTTCTACACAGTTTTGTTTCATCTCAGTGGCTAAATGTCTGAAATAAAAGGTGAAATGGGCAATATTTTCATGGGTAAGCCAGTTCCCTCCCACATCCACCCTACAAACACAGATGCTTCCTCATATCCTGGGGACAAGCTGACTGCCAAGCAATGCATGACAGGACTGTGAGAAGCAAGGGATTTTTAAAATTTAGATCTGCCATTAGGGTAATTTTTGAGATTTATGAAGTTTCAGACAATTGGGGACTGTTAGGAGCATCTTCCATGGGCTGGCACCTACCACGGGCTGTGGCAGCCCTGAGGGATGCTGGGCTCGTGCCCATTTTCTTTTCCCACTGGCACACTCCAGCACAAGGCTCTCCACAGAGATGGGAGGGATTGGATGTGGCTCAGGATCCTCTTTAACCCAACTCTCCTTGGGAAGTGTTTACAGGAATAATCTGACCTCTTCTCTCATCCCTTTAAGAGCCTGGCCTTTTCTGTGAGGAGACACCAAAACCCAACAGTGAGGATGTTCCTCACCAAAAGCTGACATTTTTTCCCCCAAAAATTAACTTAAAAACCCCTTCAGTTTCCATAATCTTATTTGGGATCATCACTGGTTGGCCATACTGAATTAACTCCCTGCCATGCAAACTTTACCTCCTGTGATGCATTTGGGTAACTCCTTTCCATGCAGGCAAAACTCAGACTATGGATCCTTATCACACATCCCAGATTTGCCTGGACAAACATCCAGACTAAGAGTCAGCTCAGGAATTTCCCGAGAAGATTTTGTTGTTTTCGTGTTCTGAACAGATATCAAACTTTATCTCACATTTTACGTGGAGTGGGCCAAACTTCCCACCTTAATTGAGGATTTCTGCAATCATCAGCATCCTAAAAATGAGGCCAAGGTAGAGAAAAACCTTTTCTTATCCTCACCAGCACGTTCTTTAAGTTTAATCTTAAAGATTCTTATCTTTAATAAGGGAGTGGAGAGAGATGGATAATCAGCTTGTTTGGGAGGGGGGAGAAAGTAGGTCAGACAGAAAAGTGTTTTATTGTTCCCATCTCCTGCTGTGCACTCCAGGAAAGAAACGAAGCTTTGTTAAAGCACTTTGCTGAGCTCTCCTTGCACTTGTGAACATGTCGTGGTAAAAAAGCCTTCAGAGCTGCCCAGGAGGGAGCTCAGCCCGAGCCACCTCCAGGGCTGAGCACAAAGGGGCTTTGTGGGCTGAGCCCTGACCCTCAGAAACACCAGGAATGACAGAGGGGATGGATCTTCTACACAAAACCACCTCAGAAGCCTCTCCAGCACCCTGGATTCCCCCAGAGGAGATTCCCACAGCTATGAGGAGCAGCAGGCTGGTTTTTCCCAGCCTGTTTTCCCATTAACTTCCTCCCTGGGTCAAGGAGGAGACTCCTCCTCTCCCCAGTCCCTGCCTCACTGGTACCCTCAGAGCCCTGTCAGGGTTTAAGCCCAGCTAGAAATGAAGTAACACTCCCTCTCTCCCTCTGCAGCCCAGTGGGATGGGGTGGAGAATCCAAGTGGAATGTGTAGGTTGAGATAAGAACAGTTTAATAATCAAAATTAAAGTTAAAAATGCAGTAATAATGCTACATTATAATAATAAAGAAAAAAAATCAGTGCAATTGCTCACCACCCACTGACCAATGCCAGACTGGCCCTTCTGAACCCAAACTCGCCCCTCTGGGCAACTCTCCCCAGCTTTTATACTGGGCAGGATGTTCAGTGGTGTGGAATATCCCTTTGGCCACTTTGGGTCACCTGTGTCTCCTCCAGGTTTCTTCTTCCAAACCTGAAAAAAGTCCTTGATTTAGGATAAACCCAACTTGGGAAAAGCCCAAACCCTCAATGTGTTATCAACACCACTCTCATCCCCAATCCAAAGCAAAGCAGCTGGGGAGAATTTAACTCTGTCCTGGGTGACACCAGAACACCTCCAGCACTGAGCTGATACAGCCAGAACCTTGTTTTTCTAGTTTTTTACAGAAAAGCAGCACCTGGAAGCACACACAGCTGCTTCCCCAGGGCCTGGAAGGGAGGAGAAACTCCACATGGAGTTGGATAAACCGCATTTAACTTGAGACGTGTGACAAGATTGTCCCTGAGCACTGCTGGTGAGGAAGGGACCAGCTGCAGAGTGCCCAGCAGCTCCTGTCACACCTGCAGTGCCACCCCAGCAGCTGGGAACAGCAGGGAGGAGCACAAATCCAAGCCTTGGCTGCAGAATGGACCCATCTCCACTGGTTTCCAGAGCTTGGGGGTGGGTTCAGCTCAGCCTTGGGGTTTACACAGAACAGGGTGGGTGTGCACGGGGGGTTTTATCTCTCTGTGTGATTTTTGGCAATAATCATGGGGCATTTTCATGCACTGCCTCGTATCTCAGCTTCATTCATCACCAGTGTGATGGCCAATTAGTCATCTCTAACTATTAAGCAATGCTAACAGCTACTTTAAATGCAGGCAGAGCCTTAATCTAGTTCTAACTCAGATGGACGGGTATACTTGTAATTAGGCCATCAAACAGAAGAGAAATGTGATGTTTTTTAGCTGAGGGAACCTCTGCATTGAGCTAGTTCAGGGATAATTATGTATTATCTTTATTAACACGGCCTGAGTTAGTAAATAATGGGCCATGCTTTTGCATTTTGGGTGTTAAATATCGTGGATTTGGGCTAAACTGCAGATTTTGATTTGCTGGGAAATGCTGCCTTGCCAGAGCATCCACCACGAACCAGGTTTCCTGAGGAAAGGGGTGTCAGGGCTTCTCTACACCCCACCCAGCTGCAGCCAATTTCTTTTACAAATCCATCCTACTCTGATGGAATTTAGGGCTGATCCAGGGCTTCATCCATGGGTAAAACCAAATAAAATCTTTCCATAAAAAATCAAAATTAAAAAAAGTTTGAAGAAGCCATTGCAATAAACACACATTGATACACATCATGAATACAACTCCCCAGACATGCATTGGCCTGGGTAATGTGTGTGACAGAAATCAGATAAACACCTCCCAGCTTTTGATCAGAAAATGTGAACTGAACCTGTCCCTCGCTGGAGGAGCTGAGAACCTGCTGGCTCCCTTGTTTGGAGATTAATAAGAAGGAAAGGGGGGAATTGAAGAGAAGTTGTTTTGAAAGCAGAAGCTTTCTATTCCAAAATGATAAACAGGAAAAGAGGAAAAAGATCAGTGTCAAAATTCATTGGGGGGGGAAAGAAAAATATGGAAATGAGTTAAAAGTAAGCGTGTGTCTTTCTCTGGAGATGTTTCTCTGTTTTCCTGCAGCCTTATTAATCAGCCTGTTCCTGTCTCTGCTGTTACAAGAGGCGAGGGAGAGCAGGAACCTGGGGCACCAGACTGTGAGAGCGAGGCCACAGGACACCCTGCACATGTATTTACAGCATTAATATTGCTGTTCTTTGATTCCAGCTTTAATCAACCTCCTTTCCTCCTAACGAGCCTCTCAGCGAGGTGTTTGCCTCTTGCAGGGAAGCGCCGTGTTCTCTTTGTCTCTCTTTGTGGAACCCCACGTTTAGGACCTCACTGAGAGAATCCTTCAATCCCAGCTGGGCTGATGCACCCAGGAAGGATTTTGCTGAGCACAGAGGATGTGCCAGGGGTAGGAACTCTGTGAGAAACTTGCAACAGCCTCAGGAGGGATCTGAAATCTTGGGGTAGACAGGATTTTGCTGAGCACAGTGGATGTGCCAGGGGTAGGAACTCTTCGAGAAACACAATGGATTCATGCAACAGCCTCAGTGAGGGATGTGAAATCTTGGGGCAGGCAGGATTTTGCTGAGCACAGAGGATGTGCCAGGGGTAGGAACTCTGTGAGAAACTTGCAACAGCCTCAGTGAGGGATCTGAAATCTTGGGGCAGGCAGGATTTTGTTGACCACAGAGGATGTGCCAGAGATAGGAGCTCTTTGAGAAACATGCAACAGCCTCAGTGAGGGATGTGAAATCTTGGGGCAGGCAGGATTTTGTTGACAACAGAGGATGTGCCAGAGATAGGAGCTCTTTGAGAAACATGCAACAGCCTCAGTGAGGGATGTGAAATCTCGGGGCAGTGTGGGCCACATGGCCTCCTCTCCATCCCTGCAGAGCCACCAGGCTCTGATGGCACCGAATTCCCGGCTGCTCTCTCATCCATCTTCTGTTCTGCTTTTGATGTCAGGCTCCAGGTTTTCAGGGTCAGTTCCTCTGTCTGCCTCCCCATATGGAAATGCTCCAGTGAGGCATGGAACAAATCCATAATGACTCCAGTGTGGGGCTGGCTCTGTGGGAAGCACTAATGAAGCATCAGGCAGAAGGCCCCTGATGTTCATTAAACCCAGGGAATGCCCTGCAGCTCAGCAGCCATTCCAGCTCTAAAATTAAAGTGGAAACACAAGGAGGGGTATCCAGGCATTGGCAAAGGTACCTCCAGACAGCCTGGCCCGTGTCCAGAAGTGCTGCCAAAACAAAGGAGGATCTGGGATGAAGGAAGATTTAAATGGTGGAAAATCCATACGTGAAATGTTTGCCTCTTCAAATCCTGCTCCACACTCCTCCAAAGGAGATGATGGAGAGTTTTTCAGGGCCAGACAGCTCTTTTTGAAAGATAAATCAGGCAGAATAAATTAAAGTTGATCTAAGGATTTACTTAGGTTGCTGTCTTTGGTTCATGTCAGGTCGACTCCAGGTTGGAGCCAGCCCCATGGTTTCACTCTGGGATAATACAGACTGAGGGCTGTGCAGGGCTGTGTCACCCCACAGCAGCTTTTCTGTGACATTTGAAACCTTGTCCCACACTATTCAGTCATTCCCTCAAGTTCTGGAATCAGATCTGTGCCAGATCCATGCTCATTCTTGGCTGAGATCCATCTGAGCTGCCTTCAGGTGTGACCTAGAGCTCCAGCAGAGCAAAGCACTCTGCACTGTCCCACACAGGTGTCCCCTCCTGCTCCTGCTGCTGCCCCTCCTCTGTGCTCTGCTACACACTCAGGGCTGCTCTCCTGGGCTCTTAACACAATTATCTTGTCTGGGAAGAGGAAACCTTTCCCCTTCTTATGTCTGACACAGCAGAGCTGCGTATTTTGGACTGTTTGGGTTCTGCCTTTCATCCCAATCTGATCTCATTCCCTTTTACCTTTTCAGGAATGAATATCCCATTTATCTCCATCTCCTCTTTTACTCATTATTTCTTTTTCTGTACCTTCTTTTATCCCATTCCTCACTACTCTTGCTGTTTACCAGCCCCTCCCCACCTCCTTCTCTCTATATCTTACAGGGTTGCTTTACCTCAGCTTTGCAGTTTAGTGGATTAATTTTATTAGTTTCTTTTGTGTGTGTCTAATTGACATGCAGTTTCAAACTCTATTTCATTTCAGCAGTGCTGACCTTTATCCCCTTGCAGGCAGAGGGTTTTTTCTCCAGCTAATACCTTTCACAACCTTGCTGAAAACAGAAATGCAGCACAATTTTACTCAAGGATGAGGGGAGTTTAGGACAGCAGCAGGAATCACCCAGCAATGGAGAACAGAGCTGGCTTTTCTTTTGCTATCCTCATCTAATCATCAATGAGGCAGCTTAAGGGAGTTCATTTTTCTTCCCATTTTATTTCTGACAAAATCCCTTTCCTCCTTTGGGAATGTCATTGCCACAGAAGGAACAAAGCTTTGTATGGCAGCACCTGAGCCTGGCCCTGGTGGTGTGAGCTCTCTCTGACAACAGCAAGACAAATTTGTTTCCAAGGAAAGTGCAAAACTTTCCTAAATGAGGCTTTGGGGAGATTCCTTCTTCCTTTTCCAGGAGGGCCTGGGTTTGTTCTCCAGCACAAAACTTTCTCCCTTCCAGAAAACCCCAGGAAGCTGCAGTTCCTGAGCCCATCACCATCACTTCAAGCCTCTCTGGGGCTTCAGAGGACTGAAATCCAAGTGGAAATTCCCTGCTTGGCTTTGCTGTCCATCTGGTCAGAAGGAAGTGGGACCAACCAGGAACATGGGACAATGCTCCTCTTTTCTCACAGCCCTTCTGGAAGACCTGAAATGGACCTTTTGGATGGAAAAACCCCTTGGAGTCTTTTGGCTCTCCCTGACACTGACTCTCTTCCAGAGCAGGTCTCACTTTCCCAGGTGCTGCCCCTGCTCAGAGACAACACATTTCTCTCTCCTCCTTATTTCCTCACCCAGCAGAGCAGAAATGGCAGTTGACAGCCTTTTTATATAAGATGTTTTCATTATAATTTTAATGGGCTAATTTCTTTCCCTGAATTGCCATAATTCAGATTTAATGAAACATGTCTTATAAAATTAAAAAAAAAATACAATAATAAAGTGGAACGCCCCATTAAGCTGAAGAACAAGGAAATAACATATGTAGAGATCTGATCACTCTGACCCTGCCATCCCAGCGATGCCAGCAGCAGGCAGGCACGTGCTCTACATCCCCAAGGGTGGCTGTACTTCCCACCAGGAGAAAATAGATAACAAAATAATATTAAATAAATGGATTTGTGAGGGGAGCTGGTGCCTCCTCCCATCACGTCTCTGCCTGAGTTCACATCCAGTGCTTTTGATCATCAGTCATTGCTAGGTAAGGACATCATCTAAATGGCCTTTTCTTTCTGTCTTCCATGGATCCTGCTCTGAGATAACATTCCTGTGCTCCAGGAAAACAAGGATCTCCCTCTCCAGCTGTGCCAAGAGGGGCTGGTCCTGCT
This sequence comes from Peucedramus taeniatus, assembly GCA_013400575.1. Classification (NCBI taxonomy): domain Eukaryota; kingdom Metazoa; phylum Chordata; class Aves; order Passeriformes; family Fringillidae; genus Peucedramus; species Peucedramus taeniatus. Next base: position 26,292 of record WBNO01013935.1, read on the forward strand.
GCCTGCAGTGCTTGGTCCTGCTGTCTGCAGTGCTGGATCCTGGGGGCTGCTCAGTGGAGCTACACATCAGCAGCACATCCCTGAGGAGTGAGATGACCCCAAATGGGGTTTTATACTCATCTTACTCTTGTTTCTTCTTGACATCCACTAAGAATCATAAAATCATGGGATTTTTAAGTTTGGGAAAGCCCTCCAAGATCATCGGGTCCATCCTTTGACCAAACACCACCACATGGATTAAACCACAGCATTGAGTGCACGTCCAGTCATTTCCTGAGCACTTAGAGAATCATAGATCTCATGGGTTTGGCCTTCTTAAGACCTGTGTACACAGAGAGAAGTGATCTTTAAGGCCTTTGATGATCTCTCCTCAGTCCCATTACCCAGGAGCTCAGAGTGACACGGGTGAGAATATTTATGGAATGTCTCCCAGGTGTCTCTGCACCAGCATGGAAAAATCCTGGCACTCCCAGCTGCTCCCTCCCTCCCTCCTCATACAATATCTTCTTTTGGAGAATTCCTCCCGAAAAATCCTGACCTCCAGCCACGAGTAAAAGCAATCAAGGGATGGAGTTTATTGTGATGCTGAGTCAACAGGCGAGATTAATGCTCCCATTTCATCTCACAAGCCTTCATCTCTGTTTCACATCAGGCACCGTAAAATATCGCTCCAAGCACGCTACCTGTGGAAAAACTGTCAAAGAAAAGAAGCTGTTTGCAATTATCAGCCCAGGGAGAGTCACTCAGCCCCCTCTGTCCTCTGCAGCTGTCTGGGTGGTCGGGCCAGGGTGGTCTGGAGTTCCATCCCAGAGCAGGGATGGCCCAGCTGACAGAGATCCAGCTCTGCTCATTGCCTCCCCTGCTTCCAAGGGGATCCCTTTGCTGCTGACAAAACTAAAACATGCAGTTGGGAAAATCATAGTGAAAGGAAGAAGGAATGTTTTCAAATTTCAACCAAATCAGGCCCTCAGGGGGCAAGAAGGAAACAGAAAGAAAGCTCCTGCTCTCTGTGCAGTTCCTGCCTCTCGAAGTTGAATTCAGCTGCTTGGGGAAGGGAGGCAGTCGTGAGAGTCTCCAGTGGGTGTCACAGCCACAGATGTGGGCTGGAACTCCTTTTCTTCAGCCACTGGAAAGCTTCCATCACCCCATGAGTGGCCTGTTATCCATGGAGAGAGGGGTGCTGTTATGTACAACCACTTCTAACCTGTGGATGCTGGAAAACAACACGCTTTGACCCTACGTATTTCTGAGACATTGAACAAGTGAAATCCAAAGAGATTAACTGGAGATTTCTTTAAAAATAAATCCAAGGAAGAGAGAAGGAATATTTATCCAAGCTTTAATGAGGTATTTATTGCTGAGTAATTACATCTTAGCAACTTATTTACAGGAGAGAGAGGTTGTGGAAGTTCACTTTACTTGTCTTGGTTAATTAGGTCCTGTTCCTTGGGATGAGCTAATTGGACATTCAGTGAGATAATGAAATAAATGCCATGTCATATAAAGAGTTAATTAAAAATAAAGAAACCTTCACCCTTCTGGAGGCCCAGAGCTGGAGTTGATGCAATATTTGGGATGCAGTGCTTTTCTGTAGAGAAACACAGCTTGGCACAAGTGTGACTTGGCATAAATGTTTGTGGGAGCACAGCTATTTGGATGGAAATTTTGCCTGGAAGATTTATGAGGTCAGGGAAAGGGAAAGAAGAACGCAAGGCTGTTACCTGGGCTGCAGGATGCTGCTTTTCAAATGCTGCTTTAGGAGATGGCAGCACTCCCACTGTAAATTAAGACCTCGAATTGCAAAAATGTTTTCACCCCAGGAGCTGCTGGTTCCTCTGTCCTTTGCAGCCAGGAGGGGGGGTGTGATTTAAACATCATTGTTTTGTGTCCAGGAACAGATGGGTTGGCCATGCAAGGTTGCAAGGTCGGCAATATGGTGACTGCTGACTCTCCTCTTTTGCATTATGAATGCCATGGAAAACCTGCAGGAAGCTGCTCAGCCAGCCTGTGCAGAAGAATGTAATTCCTGGACAAATGAAGTAGGACAAAAAGTTGTAAATCCACTGAGAAATTAGTGTATGACTTGTATCTGGTTGGAAGAGAGAGAAATGCTGATGTATAGACCTCACCATGGGAATTGTAGGAGAGAAATCCATCATTTGAAAGGTTTTTGTCCTTCTGCTTGTTCCTCTTAAGGGCTGAATGGAGTCCAGGAGGGGCAGCAGCAGTGCTGGAGCTGGGCACTGCTCCCCTGGGGGACACCCAGTGCTTCTGGTGACAGTGAGGGGCAGGACAGGACTTGAACCTTGGGTAGAGGAGGGCAAATCTTGCTGGGCACATCTGCTGGCCAAGGAGTTCCTGGGTGACAGCTTTAGCCTCACTGTGGAGATGGAACTGGGTCATTCTTGGGGCTGGGTTGTTCCTTGGAGCTGGGTCATTCCTTGAACCAGGATGGTTCCTTGGAACTGAGTTGTTCCTTGGAGCTGGGTCATTCCTTGGGGCTGGATCATTCCTTGGACCTGGGTCATTCTTTGGAGCTGGGTCATTCCTTGGACCTGGGTCATTCCTTGGGGCTGGGTCATTCCCTGGAGCTGGGTCATTCCTTGGAGCTGGGTCATTCCTTGGACCTGGGTCATTCCTTGGAGCTGGGTCATTCCTTGGGGCTGGATCATTCCTTGGAGCTGGGTTGTTCCTTGGAGCTGGGTCATTCCTTGGGGCTGGGTCATTCCAAGGCAGTTCTCATTTCCTCACGGCAGGAGCCCCTGTTCCCTGCTGGAGCGGGGCTCTCCTGAAGGTGTTTGTTTCCTGGTGCTAAGTCCTCAGCTCTGAGGTTATTTTAATGGGCATATTCCTGCATTTCTGGCACCATCTGCTCCTCTCTCTGATTATTGATGCAAAGAGGGATTAAGAGAAAGTCTTTTCCCTCCTTCAGCAGGAAGGGAGTTATTAGTGCTTCAAACACACGCACTGAGTCTATTCTGCGTGCCCAGCAGCAGCTGGCGTTTCCTCTCTGCCTTTCTCTTTGCAAATTGGGGAGGAAATCTCCCAGTTGGTGAGTGGAGATCCAGGGCTGGGAGCTGTGCTGGGAGATGCTGTTTGCTTCTGTTTTCCCAGGAGGTTGTTGGGTGTCCCAGACCCGAGGCTTTCTGCAGGTTCTGTGGTCAGCAGAGCTGGGCCTGGATCTGCAGTCCTTGCTGGGAATGTCCTGGGAGCCACACGTGGATGGACAGAGCAGAGAGGGGAGGCAGGGAACTCCCCAAGTTCACATTTGCCCTTTGTGGAAAGCAGCTCCTGTCCCCTGTGTGATTGTTATTCCATCCCACATGGAGAAGGTCAGGCCCAGCCATGAGAGGGAGACTGGGACTGAGATCTCAGCCAGGCCAAGGAGTGCCTGGAATCCCAATGAGATGCCATCAATAAAACACCCCCTGTGACAAATTAAAGGGAACAACAACAGGTGCCACAAAGAGATCGAATGAGGGAACCATCTCCAAAATCTCAGGAGAAGCTTTGATCCTGATTCTTTTTTTTCCAGCCAACCTGATCAACCAAAGTGTAGAAAGGTGGGAAACAAGACTGACTAGAGGTTTAAAAAGCTGCTTCAAAATTCACTGCCAGCTCTACTCTGAGTGAGTTTGTTTCTTTTGTGCATGTCAAGCCATTCCTTGGCTGCATTAAGTCCATATGGATAGAACTCCTGACACTGGAATATAGCATGGAATGGGTGACATGACACCTGGGATAACAGGCAGGTCTGGGAGAGACCTGCACATATCCTGGGATGGACTGGGACTCTGCAGTGAGGTACATCCCATAATGACTCACATATGCAGGGAATGTTTCCAGCTCTCCAAGTGTTGGGAAAATGGCTCCTGGGCAGTTCCCCTCTGTGGAACGCTCTGCACTCCGTGTGGGTCCACATCAGCCGAATTCTCTGAGGCAGTGATGGGAAAATCCAAGGAAGATTTTGGGCAAGTTGTCCAGCAAAGAGAGGAGAATCCTTGGCTGTAGCAGGTCATGGACAACTGCACTTGGATGTGAGTGACACTGGACAATGTGGATGGGCTTTCCTGGGGGTTTGTGCTGTTCTGCACTGGTCACCTCTGTAGTGGAGCTGGAGGCAGCTGTGACAGCAGTGAGCTCAGAAAGTCACTGTGTCCAGGCTGGACAAGCCCCCAGAGTCCAGCATGGAAGAGAAGTACCAGGAATGATTGCAGATGCAGGGCTGGACTTGGGATTCAGCCTGAAGGACTTTGAGGAAGGAATAGGAAATGCAGGGCTGGCTGTGGCTTGTTTCACATTCGCAGCCTGGCTGGTATTTCCTGGCACACGTGTTTGCTGAAAGGTCAGTACACAATCTCACAGCTTCTCCACACATTTTCCGTGGGCCTGGAGTGAGCAGTGCTGCTCACTCACCTGTGGCAAGCAGAGAAACCATTCATCAGCAGAAGGAGTTAAAACAAATACTCTGAGCTGCTCGGACTAAACACAGACAGTAGAGGTGGGTTCAAAGCTGCTGCTTCTGGTTTGAAGCTGGCTTTTCCTCGAGGGATCAGCAGGGGATGGAATAAAGATAACAACATTTGATGCTGGGAGTGTGTGTCCAGCGGGGCTCAGCCAGGGAAAAGAGGAGCAAAGAGGGGAAGAGAGGACTGGCAGTGACCGGAGAGGAGAGGAGAGGAGAGGAGAGGAGAGGAGAGGAGAGGAGAGGAGAGGAGAGGAGAGGAGAGGAGAGGAAGATCCATCTGCTCACACTCCCTGGATGCTCTGGAGAGAAAAGTGGGCACTTTGATTCATGTGCCCAGCTGCTGGTGCCCACTTTAAAGGAGAGACATCACTCTCCTGTCTCTGCTAGCAGGGCCAGCAGTGCTTTTGAGACTCCCAAGGTGACTTGAGCAGGGTAAACATGAAGTCTGTGTTTATCCTGATAACTCCCATCCACCTGGGAGGAGAGATGGATTGGAGCAAAGGGACAAGATGTCACAGGTGGAAATTCTTTCCATTCCTTTATGAACTGGGTCCTGCAGCATGAATAGATGGTGTGGCAGAGCACTGTGAGACAAAAAGGGAGAGAGCTGGAGAGCATTCAGCCGGTGGTGAGCAGTGGGAGGGCAGCTGGACACCATGTCCCTGTGCTGGATGGCTTGTCCCTGGCAGGGCCAGCTCCGTGTGTGGTGCACATCCAGCCCAACAGCCCGGCCTGGCTGCTGACTGCTCTCCCTGGCCGTGCTGCTGGCCTTCCCAACATCTCTGTGAAGCCAGACTTCCTTGTTCTGTGGTTTTTTTGGCAGGTATGGGGAGGATGGGTCAGTCTGGGCTGAGCTTCTGTAAGTGAGGTGAAAAACAGACTCAGCCTGAGCCAGAGATCAGCAGAAATCTTGGAGCTGGCTTTGCCACAGTGGGATAACTCAGCTGCCTCACGGAAAGATGAGCTAAACTCCAGCACTTACATTCTGTACAGCTATGGAGTGTCTGGATCCCACTTTTGACCTTTCAAGTCCCATTAAAATTCACCTGGAGCCTGCTGGAAACTGCATCCCAACAGCCCCATCCAAGCCTCCAACAGCAGGGTCACCCCTGTGCTCCCCAGCAGTGACCTGAGAGTCCATCCTCACCAGTGTGACCAGTGTGACCAGTATGACCAGTGCTAACTGGGGTGGTGTCTGCAGCACCCTCAGCCCATCCTCACCAGTGTGACCAGTGCTACCTGGGTTGGTGTCTGCAGCACCCTCAGCCCATCCTCACCAGTGTGACCAGTGCTAACTTGACTGGTGTCTGCGGCACCCTCAGCCCACCCTGTCACCCCCTGGCACTGGGACCCTGCTGTGGCACTGAGCTGTGGCTCAGCCTGAGCCAGCTGTGCTCGTTAGAGCATCTGCAAAGGCAGCAGGGACAAGCTCAGGACAGGATTCTTTAGGAGCAGCAGAGCTCTGTAACCTCTGGGTGTCTGATGTGAGTCAGGCAGAGCTGAGCTGCGCTGGGAGCGACAGTGCCACAGCAGGACCCAAGTGTGAGAGTTATTCCTCTCAAATAATCATCAGTGTGATTTCCTCTGCCTGACAAGGTGCTCAGGAGCTCTGGGGAAGGCTGTTCCCAAAATGCCTCCCTGGTTCCTACTGCTGCAGACAGCACAGATCTGCCAAAATTGGTGTCAGAAACTGCTCAGCTCCATGCTGCCCATGGGGCTGGGCACTGCTCAGAGGAGCTGAGCCATCCCTAATTCCTCTCTGTCTAAAAGGAGCATCACTGCTCGCTTGTCTCAGGCAGCTCAGAGTGAGGTTTTCATTTATAACTTCCCCCAAGTGAAGATTACAAACAACCACGTAATGAAGAACATGAGGAAAAAGCACCACAGAGATTTTTCCCACTTGATTTTGACCTAGCAGCCTCCCAGTTTTGTAATGTTATCAAAACACTGAAATTTGAGAAAAATTACATCAGATGAAGACTTTTTGAATCCACGCTGATTTCCCCAAATTATTCTTTGCTACAAAGAAACATCAGGAAAAAAACCCCAAAGCCTCTGATATTTGAGAAGTGAAACATTTCCTTTCATCAGTTCAGAACAACTTATTAAGAGCCGGCTAGATTCCCATTAAAAAACACACTCAGATCTTGAAATACAACACTGAAAAATAGCAATTCATTTAATTCTGGGTCAAAGAAATATCTCAGAAAACACAGAGGCAAAGAGGTTTAATTTTATCAGGGGAAAAAACCTCAGTCCAGCTCCGCAGGTTTGCCTGTGGAATCACCTTTTTTCCTCAGCTTGGAGCATCCTTGGCTCGTGCTGTGCCAGTGAGGTGACACAGCCCCGGGTGAGGCTGTCAGTGAACTGAAATGGGTGGTTTGATTTACGGAAATAGCTTCAAATCAATTGTTCTGCTCCTCAGCTAATTCCTGATTGCGGTGTGGCTGGGCTCAGGAATGCGTGATGAATTCCAGTAATCACATTGCAGCTGGCAGCGGCACCCACAGTGACACTGGACACCAAATATCAGCTCCCATTTAATATTTCCAGAGCCTGGAACGCCTCCTTGGTGGCCAAAAACACATTTGGTGGCCAAAAACACATCCCCTGCCCCTGGGCACGCGGAGCCGGATCCGTTTCCGCAGCACTTTGGAAGAAAAGATCAATTTCCAAGGGATGTTTTATCCTGGGAAGCAGCCAAGAGGCTTCTTCTAACTGTGATTGTGCTTGACACTCATAATGAAACAAAATTCAGATCACTGCAATAAATTTCCAAACTGTGAGTCTTCCAAAAAGAAAAAAAAAAAGCGTAGCATTTCCCACAAGGCCCTACAATTTCAATCTGCATAAGCTCCAAAATAAGTGTATTTTCTACCTTAAACTAATACTTGGCAGCAACTTCCAATTGGCTCATTTAATTAAGTTGGTGTGCAGATCCCATTTTAATGTATTTAGTGCCGCTAAAATGACAGGCATACTGATCAAGGGGATTGTATTTTATTATTTTTATGTTTTCTTTTTAATTTAGGCTCAGATTCCTTCTCCTCCTCGCAGTGTTTGCTCCTCCAAGCGCACATTTTCAGGATGTGACACAGCACAGCACCCAAAAGCGGCCCTGAGGAGAGAAGGGAGCAGGGCATGAAATGAGGGAGTGAAATTAATGCAAATTAATTAGGGCACAAGGATGTGCTGGATCAAGGAGGAGTGACATGGGATGACACCTCCTTAATTTCAGAATTATGGAATCACAGGATGGGTTGGGATGGAAGGGAATTTGAAGCTCATCTCATTCCATCCCTTTTCCATGGGGGGATCCCCTTTCCAGTAGCCTCTTGTCCCTTCGTGGTCGCCAGAAACTGATGCTTTGGGATGGTTACCTGAAAGAGAGGCTGGACAAGATTAAGAAAATAAAAGTAGATATTTATTAAAGGCCTTCAACAGATACACCTTGGCAGTCAAAGGCCTCCAAGAGGGGCTACACCCAAAATGAGTTTTTCACACAATTATAAATTTGGTTCATTTACGTATCAGGGGTTAATCCTCCAATTACATCTTCAGGTAATGAAGTAATTTACTCGGTTTGCCCCTCCTAATTCACTGTTGTTTCTATTTTTCGGGGCCTGAGATGGAAAGGCAGGCTTGAGTTTCAGGCCCAGAGAGGAATTGTTTTGTCTGAATAAAATGGGAGAGCAGCAGCTGACAGGCTATGGAGTTTTAGAGTTACAAACTAAAGAAGTACAGAATCTGAAAAATATAAAAGCTAAATCCTAAGGTATCACAGGGACACTTTCCACTATCCCAGGTTGTTCCAAACCCCATCCAGCCTGGCCTTGGACACTTCCAGGGATGGGGCAGCCACAGCTTCTTTGGGGACCCTGTGCCAGGGCCTCTCCATGAACCTCCTCTTGTGCCCAGCAAGAAATACGGGTATTTGGTGGCTTCTTGCAGTTTTGAGAGTATTGGTGAAAAGCCAGACAGTTCCCCAAGGCTGGGGGCAGGCAGAAAGCTTTTCCCAAAGGAAAGGAAGGATTTCAATCCACTTTGTGTGTACATGGCTATGCCTAGCAGACCCCATGTGCACAATTTTTTAGAACCTATTTGTTTTCAAGCAAATTTGGAAAAGGGCTGAAGAGCTCAGAGATGTGAAATTCCCATGTGTTTGGTGAAATGGGCAGCAGAGAAAGGAAAAGGTTGAGGAAAAGGAGTGTTTGGAGTGAAGCCCATTGTTAGACCCTGGGAAATGTGCACAGGGGAGTCACATGAACCCAGGGTCACTGCTTATCCTGCCCCTCAAGTGATTTTTCTGTGTCCCTGCCTTTCCTAAGGCTCCTCCAGCCTTCCCAGCTGCCCTGAGTGGTCCCACATGGTGGGTTGGGCAGTGCTGGATGCTGACAGAACAAGGAACAGCCAAAAGGCAAAGCTGTGTCTGGGCAGGCAGGGAAGAAGGGGCTGGGCTGGGCTGGACTGGGCAGATTTACAGCTCAGGCACTGCTTAAATCCTCAGCATTGGGCTGTTGGGAGAAATCACCTGATTGACCTTGCAGCTGCTGGCTCCGTGTGCTCTGAGGGCATGGAATGGGAGGGGGATTGCACAGAGTGGTCCTGAGTGCCTGAGATGGTTGTGATGGTCTTGCTGTAACTGATCCTGCAGAGCTCCTCCCTGGAAGTGGTTAAAAGGGGTTGTTGTGAGTAATTGCAGTTGTGGGGAACTGGGGAGAGAATTCAATGGCAGCCTCTGGGATCCGCTGAGGGAGCTTCTCCTGGCTCCAGCAACCCTGGTCTGATATTACAAATAAAGAGATATTTTTTACAAAAATGGGTCCTATCTGAGAGGAGGAATAGATGTGTTGTGTTACCAGTTCTTTTTCTCATACTTTGTGTTGGAGCATCTTTCGATTTTCCTGTGATTACCTGAACCAATTTTCAGTTATTTTCCCCCACCTGTAGTCCATTTGCTTCAATCCTCTGTCCTTACACAGAGGAGATTTTTTCCCTTTCTTTGCTTTAAGCCTTGAAGTTAATTCCTCCCTCTCTCTCCCTGCGAGGATTTTCTCCATGAAGCTTTTGTGGACGTGACAATTTCATCTTTTCTGAGCACCACTTTGACATCACCTGAACCACAAAACTCTCAGCTGCCCTTGCCAGTCCTGCTCTCCCTCAAATCCTGCCCAAGGTAGCAAATTACCCATGGCCCAGAAAGCCACAAAGACTTAGGATTGGGCTCAAATCATGTCTCTGCTTGATAGATCCTTCCCTAAACCCCCAAAAACTCACAGTGCTCACGGCTGGCAGAATGGGAGGCATCTCATGGTTTATATTCTGCTTTCATTTGCAAGTGGCTTATAAAAGATTAATAAATGATTAATAGGCATTAAAGACACGAGGAGCATAATTTAGCAGGTGATTATAAGCATGTCAGGAGAAGGTATTACAAAATATTATGAACAACCTATTGACTGTTTGGGCTTTCCAGTAATCTGTAAGCATTGATTAGTCATTCATTAAAACACTGATTAATAATTTCTAAACATTCTATCGCTTATTTTTGTGAACACTTGACAGAAAACGCAACCAGAAATGGTACTTGTGAAAACAGTGCTTTTTTCCACAGCCAGCCCTAGGAGATTTTAGAGCCAGAGGTGCCAAAATTCAGCCCTGATCCTTCCAGGAGAGCCCTCCCTGTTTTCCAGGACAGCAGGAAGTTATACCAGGACAGAATCAGGATCCCCATGGAGCTGCTGCTGGTTCCACCAGGACATCAGGAAATAACTCCCAGTCTGGTTTGTACTTTCCAGAGCATTTTTATATTGGGAATAAACCAGTGAGAAAGAAGATGTTTTTTCCCTTATGATTCTAATCTTGTCCAGCTCTTGAGCTGTGAGTCAAGTTTCAGTGTTACCTGTGAACCCTCAGAGACAGAGGAAACATTTTCCAGGAGCAGCTTCCTCATCCCTGTCCCATCTTAGTGTCAGGTTTGTCCATTGGGGTTATCTGAGAGCAGTTAGGAGCTGCTTTTAATGAATCCCCCTGACTCACATGTTTGTTTTTTTTTTTAAACAGTGCATTTTTAAAACTGGATTTGGTCATTCAAGATGCTTTTTTTTTCTTCTCTTGGTCTGAGTTTGCCTTTCTTTTCTAAAAAGAGGGAAACACAAACCCAGAAATGAGTGGTTTGCTGTCCCTGAGGGAACAAATCAGAAACACACAGGATTTGAGTGACAATCTCTCTCTGATGCTGGCACAGCCCCCGTGTGGGGTCTATTCCCCCTGGACCCGCTCTCATTCCGGTCCCTGTTTTTTCATTCTGCATTCTGGCTGAGGCAGTGCCCCTCTCAAACTGCTGAGACCTCGTGTGCTGCATCCCTCACCTCCCCTTGGAGTCTGAACCCTCCACCTGGAGCACATTTGGAATACAAAGACTGTTCCCATCCCTCTGACAAGCAAGGGGACACAAGGGACACAGGGCCCTGCATGGGACACAGCCACCCTGGATCTCCTTCCAGGGATATGCCTGCTCCTGCTTTGGCACTGGCAGGAGCTGCCAGGAGTTTTCCAGGCGCTGCAGCAGCAGGGATTTTTAAGGAGAGATGTGGAGGGGGCTTCACAGATTTGTGCACAGGATTAGCACAGGAGAAACTTTTCTCCCCATGGTCTCTCCTGGCCCTTGCCTGAAGGGAACCTGACAGCCACATGCTCCCCTTTCCAGCCTGCATTTTGAGTGCTTTTCTCTGTTTGGGTTTTCGTGGGCCAATTACCAGCTCCATCCCCATGGAATGCTGCCCCTTTACAGTTCTCACTTCATCGATTTGGATGAAATCTCCCTGAAAATCCTGTCTCTTTTCTTGCTCTTTTTTTTCCCCCCTAATGTAGCCTGCTCTAATACCTCACCAATCCTTCTTCAGATCCCTGCGTAGCCCATTAGTGTGTTTGTACTGTAAGATTTCCTTCCTTTCCCAGAATGCAGGAGAAATAATTTCATGGTGTTTTTCAGTCTCTGAATATTGACAGAGACGCTGCTGAAAGGGGCTCTCTGTTCTTGCTTGTACCTCTTCACACTTGAGCTCACACTCTTGTTATTCAGCACTTAACAGCTCCCCCCCCTTCTCAGGATGGGTGCTAATTGGCTAAAATTAAGCGCAGAGAGATGAGATATCCTTCACACCCCATATTCATGCCCCCATCCCAACTTCTCAACCTGCTGGTGCTCCAATTAATCCAGTTCAGCGCTCTAAATGGCTCCACATCACTCCTGACCCCCTCTGCAGATTTCCAGGCTCTCTGAGAGATGCTTCAGCAGCTCCCTGTGGCTTTTGTTTATTTAATAATTGCTTAATGCTGCCGCTTCTCGCAGGTCTTGGGGTGAAGTGGTTTGATCCTTGCTCCTCTGTTCTGGATGCTCCTGTTTAGGGCTGGGTTAGTCACTTTTTTTGGAGGTCAACCCCCATCCTCCTGCCGTTTCCAGGACATTCCCTGTCAGGAAACTTGGGCTGAAGCACAGTCCAAGTTTGAAGCCTCTCCTGTCATTTCCTGGCTGTTCTTAGCAGGTCCTGCAGGTGCTTCAGAGGCATCCAGAGATGTGGCTGGAGCTGAGCTGCTGGTCTGGCCGATGTGTCTGGAAAAGCTCAGGGGGAACACCACAAGAAGAAAATCTTCCTGGCTCTTGATTCTCCAGACGTGGTGGGGGTTGTGGGGTTTGTTGCCACCCCTTTGGCTCATACCTGATCTCCCTTTGCAGCCCTTACCCCCCAGCTTGCACTGTGAGCCTCTCCAGGATGTTTTTGCAGGTGAACTCTTGCTGGGTGAGCTCTGCATCTCCATTTCTCCCTCTCCCCCAGAAGGGCTGTAAGGAAATAATCTGTGTGCCAAATGTGATCGTGGGAGAAAGCAGCATTAGCTGCACTGAGGGATCTTTATTGAGGGCAAGAAAGAACCAGAACCAAAGATAATTTCTTGTCCTGACCCAGATTCCTCTGGGAATCATGTGCACACCCCATAGATTTTCAGTTCCCAACATTAAACATGCTAAAGAGCAATGAGGATATGCCCACTGCAGAGGACCAGCCATGGATCAGCCATGCCCTGTGTTTAGAGTCTGACTGGAGAGAAACACCACCCAGCATCCTTCACAGTTCTGTGCTGTCTCCACGCCAGCAGAACTCTTCTGAGAGACAGGAATCTTCCTCCGGTGCCCAAATATAACAGGGGAGGTATGTGGGAGTGTGCCCCAAATCTCTGCACAGCCCAGCTCGCTTCAGGCTCAGCTGAAAGCAGATCTCACCTTTTTCCATCCATATTCCAAGTGGTTTATCCTGCAGGGAGGCCCATTCCTCACGCAGATGATGGCACTGTCAGCCGTGCCACCGAGCGCTCCCTCTCTCATATTTCACTTCTTTTGTTCGCCTGGGCTGCACTGGGAAGAGCTTCTCTCTAAGCCATGCTGCTGGGAAACCTTTTTTTTGCCTCTGCTGTGCAGTCAATAATCTACTAAAATCAGAACTATCCATTTGCCTTGTTCCTATCGGTCTAACTCTGTGCTGTTATTGAATCTCTCTGTCGAGCTCGCTGCTGGCTTTGATCTTTGTCGCCGTAGCATCTGACTGTCACACAAATATATATGGAGGACGTGGTCTCCTTGGCTTGGGAGATTTATCTCTCTCTGTTGGGCTGGTCAGTAGAGGAGGGAAAAGGAAAAAGACAGCAGCAAGGAGAGAGACAGATGGTGTGAGATCCAGAGAAACTGAAAAAGCAGCTCGAGGATTGATAGGGGAGGAAAGGAGGAGGAGTGAGGGAGGGAAGCAGCTGGAGAAAAGCCTCTCAAGACTGAAGGGCTGATGGAATGCCCTGCTCAGGGCTGGGAACTGCAGAGCTGGACACAGCATGGAGGTGAGGAGGGCCCTGCCCTACCCTGAAGAGCTCTTTTAGAGGAAGGAGGAAAAGAGGAATTTCAGACACCATCAGACTTGTCTGAGGGGGCCACTAATGAGATCACATGGGGTCAGAGAAAGTGCGGGCGCTTTAAGGCAGCAGCTCCTTCCTGGGAAGCTGTTTAATCAAAAATATTGTATCTTGTCAGGAGCCAATGAAGCAAAGTTAAAATAGGCCTGTTATTATGTAAATCCCTTGCCAGCCTGCTGGGAGAAGACAGGCCTGAGCTGGGCCAGGCCGCGGCTGCTGCTGTGCTCACTGACAAACACGAGGCACTGCCATCACCCTGTCCCCAGAGCAGCCCCTCAGTGCTCCTCATCCTCATCCTCATCCTAATCCTCATCATCATCCTCTCCACAGCACTGATCCCTCACCTGGGTGCCTCCAGCTTCCTGTCAGGCAGGCACTGAGGGGCCTTTTTGTCTCCCTCAAAGCCAATCCTGCTTGTTCGTGTGGGATCTCTGAGGGGAAAATCCTCCCAGCTCTTCTCGGCCCTGTGGGTTCTCTGAGGGAAGGGATGTCCTCCCAGCCCTGCCTGGCTGTGTGGATCTTTGAGGGAAAAATCCTCCCAGCCCTGCTTGGCCCTGTGGGATCTTTGAGGGAAAAATCCTCCCAGCCCTGCTTGGCCCTGTGGCATCTCTGAGGTGAAAATCCTCCCAGCCCTGCTCGGCCATGTGGGATCTCTGAGGGGAAAATCCTCCCAGATCTGCTTGTTCGTGTGGGTTCTCTGAGGGAAGGATGTCCTCCCAGCCCTGCCTGGCTGTGTGGATCTCTGAGGGAAAAATTCTCCCAGCCCTGCCTGGCTGTGTGGGATCTTTGAGGGAAAAATCCTCCCAGCCTTGCTCGGCCATGTGGGATCTCTGAGGGGAAAATCCTCCCAGCCCTGCTTGGCCCTGTGGGATCTCTGAGGGGAAAATCCTCCCAGCCCTGCCTGGCTGTATGGGATCTCTGAGGGAAGGATGTCCTCTCAGCCTTGCTGTTGGTGAGGGGCAGGTTCTGCTAAGCCAGCTCCTGTGATCTGAGGGGGATTTGTTGTGCCATGCCCTGTTCTGCAGGCAGAGCTTGAACCCAGATGTTTCTATCCCACAGGAGAAGCTCAGCTTCTGGATTATGACTACTCCCTCACCTCTCAGCATCTTTTGCTTCTGATGTGCTCTTACACTTCTTTTCTTCCTTGATTTTGGGAAAATACTCAGAAATAGGTTTTCTTTCCCTTTCCAAATCACTGAAGACTTGTTAGGTAATCTGTGGGTCAGGGGTTTTTTTAAGTTTTAAGCTTTTTTTTTAGTCTGTCACTTCTCAGGCCCTGCCATCCTATGGAAAAGCAGCACGAACACAATTAGCAGCCACATCTCAGCCTTTGTCACCTGTGCCAAGTCCCCGTGCTTGGCTGAGCTGCTGAGATAAGGTGTTGGCAGCTCAGGAGGTGAGATTCAGCCTCTAAGAAATCTCAGCACACAGCATCCACAGCAGGGATGAGAGACAGCAGCATGAGAAGGATAAAAATGACAGGGAAACCCTGGTAGCCCGATCTGCAGTGCTTTTTATCCAATTCCAGGTTCCAAATCTATTCTAACAGCAGAATTTCCAGACCACTCCTGATCCTTTTACAGCCCCTGTAAAAAAGAGAGCTCCAGTCCTGCTGGCTTTTATCATACCAGTTTGGGGAGAGTGTAACAAAATTTTCTCAGTAGATACCAAGAGCCTTCTAATAAAAATTCACATCCAGATCTTATCCAGCTGAAATCCCACTAATCCAAGCAGAGGTTTCACATCAGGTGTGATGGTTCCTGGCCCAAGTCTGCTTCCCTGTAGAGCAGAGGGTGGATTTTGCCTCTGCCAGCAAGAAAGAGGTTAACCCAGGCAGCAGGTTCTGAGCAGCTGGGAAGGATCAAGGAAAAGCTCTTTAGTAGAGGGCAGTTAGAGAAGAAAGCTGAGGAGCCTTTTTTTTTACCAAAGGATATAGCTTTGGGAAGTCTAGGAAATTAGGCAGGACAGGTTTCCAGAAACAAATCCTCAGCAGGGAGCAAACTGAACTAGTTTCTGAGGCAATGCCAATGCCAGAGTGAACAGAGGAGCTAAACTTGCATACAAATTCTGTGCGTGCCTTTCATTCCCTATCCGTGTCTCTCCCCCCGCCTGCCAATCGCGCTCCCAGTTAATAACTTGATCTGTGAGATGAGTGGTAGGAGGGAGGGAGCAGGGCACCAAGCTGGCAGAAAAGATCTCCATCATCTTCAACAGAGCCTTGGAGGACTCACGAGGCAGAAGATGATCAGAAGGGATCTGGGGATTAGAGAGGGGAAAAGTTGAGCTGTGCTGTGACTGCAGACAGGCCGAGGGCACTGCAGGCACAGGGTCACACTCCCTTCCTCTGGGACACAGCTGGGACACTGCTCTCAGTCCTGCACATCTCCTCAGGAGAGGGGTACTGACAAACTTGGGGAGTTCAACAACATTATTGGAGCTACAGGGAGTTCAAAGGGTCTGATTAACAAGGAGAGATTTGAAACATCTAATTATGTACTGCTTGGCAAAGTAACAACTACGAGGGACAGGATAAGTGTCTGCATATTGAGAGAGGATAAATACCACAGATGGGTAATATTAATGTGCAGTGACTCAAGGGAAAGTCTTAATAAGAGGAGAAGTCTCTGTGGTTATCAGAAAATATTCTTACATCTGGTACATTAGGCAGAAGTGTAGTTTACTATAGAGAGGGGTGAAATCAGCTGGGAATTGTAGATCTGGGGAAGCTGCAGCAGTGAAAAATATAACGAGGGAAACCATCCTGTGGTGGGCTGCAGGAGAACAAGGGATGTGCATGTTCTTCTCCATTAATGTGTCAGTGTGAATCTTTTGCCACTTAGGTTCAATTTCAGTAACACATCTGTGTGACAGGGGACTTGGCTTTGTGTCAGATTTCCACTGGATGTCAAACAATTCCATGGATTCATGCCAGTCAAGTATTTGTTCCTGTTCCTTCAGCTTTCCCTCCCTGAGTGAGTCCATCATTAAAATCACTCTGTGCTCTCCCAAGCTGGGAAGTTCAATGGAAGCCCAAACCTTGACGGGGTGACACAGTTTAGTGAGTCCCAGGGCTGGAAATAGCTCAGGCTGTTCTCCAAAGTCTGGGCTCCCAAGGCATGGAAAAACTTTCAAAGGGGACTCACATTCCCCTTGCCCCACGGGGCCCTGGCCCAGCCAGGGCATAATAAAAAAAACATAATTGCAGCCACTTTGAGAGCGTGGCCAGAGCACTGTGAGGTGGGGCCACCAGAAGGGCCATACCCTCCCTGTGCTGAGCAGTGTGATCCTTTAACAGCCTGTTATTCCCATAAAAATCTCTGGGATATTTCAGCTTCTGCTGCAGCACGTTGTGCCCTTAAAGGTAGGAGCTTCAGTGCTGGCTAGGATGGCATCTGTCACACATAGAAAGAGAAAAAATAAAATAATAAAATTTTAAAAAATAAATAAAATAATAAAGGGGCAAGCCTGTGGTGGCTTTCCAGCTCCCTGAAAGATGGCTTGGCAGCTGTGTGGAAAACAGCCATGTGAGAGGCATGTGCTCCACGGAGCAGAGCAGGGCTGCACACCAGAATTAGCACCAGCTGCTACCAAAGACTCTGAACTCCAGGCTTTTATCTGCTTTGCATAGGAATTGGCAGCAGTGAATTCGGGTTTCCAGCCCTCAGCTGCAGTGTGAGGAGGCTGTGGCACGTTTTAAATTAATGGAGGGGTGGGGGGGGATCAAATTAGAGCTTTATCAGCATAAAAGAACTTGAAATACAAAGTTAAACTCAAAGACTAAGGGGCTGATTCTAATTCATCGAATATCCCCACTGCTCACAGTCCCTAATGAAAACATGTGTAACAAGCCTGCAGGGTTAATTTTACAGGGGAAAAAATTCCAATAAAGCTCCATGAGATTTTCACGTTAAATTAATGTAACGGATGCTTAAAAGCCTTTCTAATTAGGCATTGTTATTAACAGGAATGTCAGGTGAATGAAATCAACCCCTGAGCTGACATTTCACTCCCATGAACTTCCAAGTTGGTGTTTAATCCCTTGCACGTGGCAACTGCATTACAACGGGGTCGTGGCTTTTCCAAACGTGTTCCTGAGCCACTCCAGTGTTTCCTGAGTGCGGATTTTGCCAAGCCAACCCTCCCTGCCACGAAGCATTCGCTGCTCTGTCAACCTGTTGGGAGGAAAATTATGTAAATAAAGCAACTGAGAGAAAAAGAGGGGGGGAAAAAACACCAAACA
This sequence comes from Peucedramus taeniatus, assembly GCA_013400575.1. Lineage (NCBI taxonomy): Eukaryota > Metazoa > Chordata > Aves > Passeriformes > Fringillidae > Peucedramus > Peucedramus taeniatus. The sequence continues at coordinate 43,958 of WBNO01013935.1, forward strand.
GGGAGAGAAGTGGTGACTTTGGGAGCTGAGATGAGCAGCTGTGTGATTCTTTTTCTGGAGATGTGTCCTCGAGGGACTGCCACAAGACGTCAGCTGTACTGCCTTGTGGTGGGTGGAATCTGTCTGGCTTCAGCTGGATGTGTCTTCCAGAGGAAGCAGGATCGCAGCTAAACGTGGATCAACACACTTCAACAGGAGCTGGGGCTTCTCTTGGAACAGCACTCACCCACACGGGTGTCACAGGGATGCAGAGGCAAAATTGCCACCCTCCTATGCCACGGCAGCTGCTGGAATGATGGATCTGGCAGCCACAAATCTTTCAGGCGTGGGAAGTCCTGTTTGCTTCCATGCAGGGTGCAGAGAGCTCCTGGCACTGCAGGCAAAGAGCCAGATTAGATTGGAAAGGATTAGGGTGAAGGGAAGAAGGGCACTTTATTTCATGAGGAAGGGAAGCTGTGGCAAACAACTCACCCCAGATCATCCCTCCCTCGCTGGTGGAGCCAGGCTCTGCCAGTCCCTGACCTCGTGTCTGGTTCACAAGGTTGTTCCTCCTTTCAGGATGTGCAGTCAGGGAGAACTGGAGGTGTCTTCAGGTCTGTGGGACACCTGCTCCACACATCCCTCCTTGGTCAGCCACGCACAAAGCTCACACAGACCCCTCACAGCCAATTTTAGCAGCAGATGAGGATTCCTGAACATGCTTTTGTCCTTTCTCCCCAGCTCTGCGTGCACAGTGCTGTGAGAGATCCCAGCAGGTTCCCATTCCTCTGCCTCAGCTGCAGCCCCTCTGTGCTTGTGCCCTTCCTCCAGCTCTCCCCACACAGGAGCTGGGTACAGGTGATGCTTTACTCAACTCTCCTTGGTCTTGGGAATCTCAGACTGACCACAGGAATCTTTGGGATTTCACTGCCTTTTCCATCTTCCCATTTTTGCAGGCTACCCACAGTAGTCAGCTTCTTCTTGTCTCTCTTCATTACTGTTTCACCACCACCAGAGCTATCCCAATATTTTTGTTCCAGCTTGCTTGTGGCCCTTACCCTTTGGAGATGTGTTTCTACATCTCCCATCTGCATCTCACACAAGACTTTCCCCCCTCCCCACCCCCAGCACTTGTTTGGAGCTAAAAATTCTCTGAGGAAAAAATAACAGTTGTTTCTGCTCAGTGTTTGGGCCTTGATTTCTCTCCTCATCAGAATCCTTTTAATTAATGCCTATAGGAATTTAATCTGTCTGCCTTGTTGATACCTCTGGCTGTCAGGTGCTGAAAGGAATGTTCAGAATCTTATTGGTGCACAAACATGCATTTCAGCTGGTCTTTGCTCCTCTGTTTGCCTAATGGCTTCTTTCAAGATTTCAGCCCTTATTTCTTATCTCCTTCCATAGCCAGTTCATTGGCAAATTAAGGAATTCTGGAACAGGCCACTTCCATTTCCTTTGGCTGAGTTATGGATAAATTAGGCTGAGCAGAGAACACAGCCTGTTCCTGGAGCTTCTTCCCTCTTATTCCCAGGGCAGCTGCTCATCCATGGGTCAGCTCTCACTCCAAGCTGAGTGGTCATCAGAGGATTTCTGCTGCTTGTCTGCAAATTCCTGCAGGAATATCTGCATCCTCCCAGGATGCTGGAGCCCATCAGCAGGAGCAGAGCTGGGCTGGGAGGATTGTGAGTTGTTTCAGAAGAGCTGGGAGAGGAGAATGCATGGACGTGAATTACTGGTTTGTTCCTGGACAAAGCTGGAGCACGTTGGCAGGGAGAGGAGGGAGGCACAAAAGCCTAATGAATTTTCCAGAGGAAGGAGGCAGATAAATCTGCCCTCACAGAGCAGTCTGACAGGAAAACTCTGTATCACTTGTTCTGTCTTATTGTCTCTCCCTCTCCCATCCCCCTTTTCCTGCCCTGTGCCCACCTCAGGGTCCCTTTGCACCTTCTCCCAGTCCCTTCCAGCCTGCTGATCTCACCATACCACTTCTTTTTCCCTCTGCCAGTCTCCTTTCAGCGCTTCTCCCGGGAATTGCTGAGCCTGAAAGTGGAGCATAGAAGTGCCAGTGCTGGACGATTTAGCGTTGGTCAGGATTTTACCACACTGTGAGGCTTTTGAACAGCATCCCTGTCCATGTGCGCTCTTCCCATGGGGAGCCAGGTGAGATCCAGGCATCTCTGAGCTGGTTGTGGCTTATCCTGATGCTCCTGGTGGGCTGGCTGAGAGGAATGTACATGAATGCTGCAGCTCTCTCTCCAGGTACACACTGATTTACACCAGCTGATGATGTGGCCTGTGACTCCCACATCTTCACTGAGCCATTAGCACTGAAAAAGGCCTATTAATTTGGATATACTCCCCCTGGGGCACAAAGGCAGAAGAATTCCCTGCCTAGTCCTGTCTACTTATTTTTCTCATTTCATTTTTTGATGAGGTCTGCACGAGGAACCTCTCCTCAGAGCCAGCTGCCTGCTTGCTATGCAAGGGGTATTGCATTGCTCACAATCCGATTGCTTTCCTCACTGAAGGGCTCACACCTAATAAAGTTCATGGCCATTCTTAAACACAGCTTTGGAATAAGATACTGCTCTATGCTGGGTCTAAAGGAAATTCAAGGCAAACATTTTACAGATCATCAACACTGAAAATCTCCCCTGAGTAAGAAATAGTATTAGTTCCCCAAGTGGCCTCCTGCTCATGACTAACCATGGGTATGCTGTTAAATCTCTTTCTGACTGAAGCTTCCAGCTGGAGAGATGGAAGATTTCTCCTCCCAGCTTCACATGAGTGTCAGGAGAGCAAAAAATGGGGTGCATTCAGATGCATCCAGCAAGGGGCACAGCCTGAGTGTGCTGAACTTGGGCTGTGCTGTCACTGGTGCTGCAGGCACTGCTGCCAGCGGGGCTGCTCACAACTGCTGCACCTTGTGTGCAGGTGAGAAGCTCAGAGAGAGGGGAAATGGCTCCTGTGAGATCCAAACACAACAGGGAAGAGGCTGAGCCCTACGTGCTCCCTCAGGATCAGTGCAGGCTGTTTGAGCCAGGCTGCTCCTTTTTGTGGAAGTTCTGACCTGTCCAAAGGGGCACCTGGTATTTTTAGAGCAGAGGAACCTGCAAGCAAAGGGGACAGACAATAAGTGACCTCAGCTTTCATTCACTTGCAGCCTGATGCTCTTATTCTCAATGCAAAGGTTTGTGTGCTCCAAAGCAGATCTAATAAAACTCACCCTGCTTTGTCTAAGCCTTACCCAGAGAGGCTCTCAGCCCTGGCTACTCCCTGGGTACAGAGAAAAAGGAGTCCATTAGCACGAGGAGCAGCACACAGGCTGCCAGGTAACCCCTGCAGAGGGTCAGGAGTGCAGCTGAGTCCATTTCCTAAGGCTTTGATCCATTTTTAGTGTCTTTGGGTTTGCTTACAGCTGGGGAGTGATGTTGCAGTGCCCTGCATGACTCCAGTGTGGACTGGGAGAGCAGCCTGAGCAGGGGTTCTGCAGCCACAGCAGTGCCTTTCCTGGTGGTTTGGACATTATCTGCACATCTGCATGCTTTGAAGAAGCTCAGCTTGTGACAATGTCCCTCACAGGGGCCATGTTTTTCTTTCAGGTGTTGCCGAGCAAGGTGAGAGAGACACAGATCCAAGGGAAACCTCAGCCTGGCGAGGCTCAGAAGGAAACTCAAGGCTGTCTCACTGCACTCCATGTTTTCCAAGGGACCTTTTCAATCTGTCTATTTCTTTCAAAATGATTTTGACAAATTGGAGAAATGGTTTGGAAGAAATTAGATGCAATTTAATAGAGATAAGTACAGGACTTTCCATCTAGGCAGGCATGATGAACTGTTCTCATGCAGGATGCAGAAAGGCAATCCTGCAGGAAAGTCTGGGGCTCTTTTTTTGATCAGGGAGTGGATGAGAGATGCCAAGTTGCTGTGAAAAATGACAAACAGGAGAGTGTAGACGGAAGTAGCCCCAGCAGGACATATAAAATAGAATTCCTGCTTTGCCCAGTGCTGTGGAGAGCTCAGCTCTTCATCAACTTTCATCCAGAAAGTTGCAAAGCAATGGAAGAGAGTCCAGAGCAAGGAGGACTGACTGAAGATTGGCAGGCAGGAACTGAAAAGGAAAATTGAGTAAACTGGGATGGTTTACTCCAAAGAAGAGGAGTTCAAGCAAAACTGGAATAGTTCTGAAATATGAAAAAGGCTGATGCAAACAGAATGGGAGTAATCACTTTTCCATGACCATGGAGCAGTCAGCTAGCACTGGGCAACTGCAGGTCTAATTAAACACTTAGAGGAGCCTTCCCGAAGGAAAAGAAAGCAAAATGTTGGACAGAAAGTGTCAGAATGAGCAGGGCCTGCAAGAGTGGCCTCGAGAGACAACAGCTGAAAATGGTCCAGCCACACCAGCTCTGTATGGGGACGGCAGGCTGGGCTGGGTGACTTTCTGAGGTCCTTCCAGCCCTGGGATCCAGGAACCTCAAAGTGTGGCCTCACAGCTCAGTGGCATCACTTTGGACTTCCGCAGCATCCCAGTTTTGTAACTCAGTTGGGTTGTAAAGACACCACCTCCACTTTGGAGCTCTGCTGCTCCTCCTTGACCTCCCTGCCTGGCCTGTGAGCCCAAGAGAGCCTTCATGTCCACAAAATGTCCAAAAAGGCCAAGAAAACATTGCCATAACAGCAGTTAATCTGGCTCCATTTCCCCATCCCTGGTGGTGCCAGCCCCATTAGAAATTCTTGGTGCTAATCAGCAACTGTCAGTGGCTTCCTCCAGTCTCAGGTGGGAGCAATCCCATGGCTACTCCCTGTGGCCATCAGCTTTTGTTTTGCACGGTGTGAGGATGATTTTCTGAGCTACCTGTGCCACGTTCCTGCAAGGACTTGCAGGAGTGATGTGAATTTAATCTCTGTATTAGCCCACAGTGAATAACCCAGAGCAGCCCTTGAAGGAACAGTGCTGGAGAACATTGCTCCATCTGCTCCAAGAACAACCTTCCTGTATCTTCCCCTTAAATGCCTGCTTCCCCCTGTTTAACAGAACAAGTAATTAACGATGTTAATTTTAATCTCATTTGCTAATGAAGGCAGCCTAATTGCACAATAATTGGCAGCAGCCTTAGCAGAAAACAGAAAATAAACCCTGCATATGTAATTCACTTTAACTTCTTTCTAATTGCCTTTCCAATGGTTTTCCATCATCAATTGTGTCTTTGGGGCATTTTGGTAATAAAGAGAAGTATGGGACACAGGAGATGGTGCCACTGATGGGAAGGAGCTGGAGTGACAGGCCAATACCTGCTTTTCCCCAGCTGGGAATTCCAGATTTGGATTGCTAGACATGCCAGAGAGCCAAGTTAAGGCTGGATTCAATCACCAGAGTTCCATGGACTATGATTTGGCCAAAAAGTCACCTAAAGCATCTCCTCATCCTTGTCCCAGCTGCCTGTTCTCCTGCACACCTCCCCAAAGCTCCAAACAGCAATTTTCCAATGAGTTTTGTTCTGCTGAAGTGTTCTTCTGTCTGATGTGCTCTTCTGAAGTCCCTTTGGTCTGCACATCTCAAGACATTTCTAAGTCCTTCACTGATTGTTCCTGAACACATCCAGGAATGGATCTGGATTTTTACAAAAAGGGGAACTCAGGTCCAAAGGGGATCAGCAGTTTCTCCTGGAGCTCCCAGGGCTAGAAAGGCTGGCACAACCAGGAGATGGGTGGCAAGTCCCACTGTTCCTTCAGTTTTTAGCAGTTCTGGGAGGTGCCCCTGACACTTAAGTGCTTTTTTTTAATGGTCCCTTTGGACTGGCTCTATGTGTTTGCTGCTCCTCTCGGGATTTCCATTCCCCTCTCTACCATCTACCACCTCCTTCCCCAGTTCCACCTCAGTTCATCTGCTGCATTGTCTTCCTCTAATTAGCTCCTTCCTGAGTTGTTCCTTTCATCTGTGCAATTGAATAACAGCTGAAGCAAATGTCGGAAGAGGGAAGGAGAGGAGGAGGCTCGTTTGACTGGAAACAGCTGTCATCCCATGGCCCAGAGGGGCTGCTGGAGAATGGAGGAATGGGGGCTCTGTCCTTCCTTGCCCTTCCTGGCCAAGGTCTCATTCTGGGGAAAGAGGAGGGACAGGAGACATTTGCTAAAGGACTCACCAGTGGGCAACTTGGAGGAATTGCACCAGCTGGAAATTCCAGCTGTTGCGTCCCAAAGGTTCCCTTGGTTCACATCTCTCCTAGCCTGCTGGCCTTTGAATTAAAACAGTCTAATTAGCACAGCTCATTATAATCAGTTGTCTCAGGCTGCTGAAGATATGCAATGGAGGCTGATTCCTGAGTGCCCTCACAAGGTCTGGACTCGGGTGGTGCCAGTGGGATTTCTGGAGATCTCTGAGGGCAAAAGATGCTTTGTTGTCATCGTGGTGTCACCTGGGCTGGACAGTCCCCTTGGAAAGGATCCCTCAGGAGGGGCATCACTGCCTCAGCCTGAACATGGAGGATCCAGAGGAATCCTCTTGGCTTTGAGTCACCTTAAGGATCAGATGTCCACCCCTCACACCCTCCACCCTGGAGAGCCTGGGTAACCACAGAATAAAGCCAGGAGGAGAGGCTGGGTCTGGCTTCTGTTTCTTTAGTGGAAAAATGCTTTGTTGTCATCGTGGTGTCACCTGGGCTAGACAGTCCCCTTAGAAAGGCAGGTTCCCTCAGGATGGGTGTCACTGCCTGAACATGGAGAATTCAGAGGAATCCCCTTGGCTTTGAGTCACCTTAAGGATCAGATGTCCACCCCTCACACCTTCCACCCTGGAGACCCACAGGATAAAGCCAGGAGGAGAAGCTGGGTCTGGCTTCTGTTTCTTTAGAGCAAAGGCACAGTTTATGCATTCCCTGTTCAGGAGGCACAGGATGTTTCCTCCTCCCCAAGCCTGCAGGAAATGGAGGGTAAATCTCTCATATTCTCCCACCAGTCCCTGCAGTATCTGCCCAGGCAGCTCTGTTGGCACCATTGTCCCCATCAGTGGGCACTGCTGCCTTGCCCCATTCTGGGAGTGATTCCTGCCAGCCTGCCAAGCACAAGGAAACTCCAGACTTGCTGTGCTGAGCTGATCCAAACCCTGCCCTCAGATCAACACCTCCTGCAGGAGGCCTGGGATTTGGGAAATCCACCACGGAGAGCTCCTGTGCTCAGCTCCGGGTTCTTCCACTGCTCCATCAGCAGCACCCCTCCCTTCTTCCCTCCCTCCATCCCCATCCCCATGTCCCAGGATGGGCACAGCTCCAAAGGGGCTCCACTTTTAGTGACACTCAGAGCAGAGGTGGCAGCTTCCCAGTGGGCACCACCTCCCACACAATTCAAGAAGCACAGGGGGCTGCTGCAAATCCATGGGGAACATGGAGCCCCTGGGAGCAGCGGGATATGTTCCCTTGCTAACACTCACTCACAGTTGGGGACTGACATCTCAGGGGGAGGCCAAGTACAGGCAGCTTTGGCAGATGCCAAAAAAAAACCAAAACAACCCAGGCCTGGGTTTTTTTGTGTGATTTTTTAAAATTATTTTTATTATTTTTTTAATTTTTTTTTTTCTCCAGGGATTCTCCAGCATGCCAGCTTGCAAGCAGGACAGGAGGTGGGGACACAGCCTGGCACTGTTTGTCACTATCAGAAGGGGTCACTGCTGACAGATGTCCTCAGAGCTTTTAGAGCCCACAAAGCTGCTAAACACTAATTTTTTAAATGAAGTTGTCAACTGATCTGTGATTTGATTGTGCAATTGCAGCGTTCAGGATAAATCATGCAGAAAATCGTCTAATTAAACTAATAAGGAGTCCAAGGCAGGAGATGTTCTATGGTTGTTGCCTTGGCCACAGGGGGAGGAGGAAAGACCCTTTTGGACAATTTTTTTTGCTCAAGACAGGGAAGAAAATGACAATAATGTGTAATTTCACCCAGACCTTCCTGCAGTCTGGGATGCTGTGGTATCATAGATCTGTGCAGCTGGTGCAGAAACTTTGGCTCCCCATCTCTCATCCCTGGGTATTTTCCTGGTGAGGCCAGGCTGGGGTGTGGATAAGGGCAGGGAACATTAATTTTGGGGCTTGCCTGCCCAGCTGCCTGGTGGTGACTGAGGAAACACAATCCTCTGCATTTTTTACCTTGCTCGTTTTCCCGCTGTGCTTCCAGTGCCAGGAATGTCTGTGCAGGAAGATGAGGGCTGGTGTGGATATCCTGGAGCAAAACGTGTCTGATACATCTCTGAAGAGGGATTTAGGCAGCAGCTAATTATCCCAGCCCAGGATTTGGACAGGATGGCAGCTCTGACACTCAGACTCTGTAAAAATCAGGAGCTTCACTGGCAACAGCTGCTCAGGACCTTGGGTTTGTGCTGCACATGAAAAACAACCACACAGGAGCCCTGTGCCAGTCCTGTCCTCTCTGTCTTAGCTCAGGGCTCATCAGGAGAAACCCCACTGCTGTCCCCAGCAGGGAAAAACCCATTCTCAGGAGTGGGATTAATATTCTCAGTGCTGAATGTCACCTCCTGAGACACCTGCAGTCCTCTGCAGTGACACCAGCTGTGTGTGGTGGGTTTGATCCATCAAAAATGCAAGGGGGATTCCAGGCAGCTCGAATCTCTTTCATTCCCAACCTACCCTCTCCATCTGTTGGGTTTCCATAACTGCTGAAAAATACAGGGACATGTCTGGAGGGGAACGTCCAGACCTCTGGAGGTTCATCAGTCTTCCCAGATACTTTGTCCCTCTTTTTATTTGCTGGGTGTTAATCACTTCTGGGTTTTATTCTCAAACCTGCTGGGAAGGGCATTTTCAGAGCTGTGGGATGGACTGGCCCAGTTTGGGTTCAGCTCAGAGAGTGCAATAATTGTGTATGAGGGGCAGACAGGGAAGGGAAAATGAAGCAGAGGCTTCAACAGCTTCTGCCAGCATTGCAGAAACCTGATTTTTGTTCTAAAGGTAACACCTTTCCTCCAGGGCTGCTTTTGACAAACATATCATGGAATCCTTTAGGTTGGAGAAGACCTTTAGGATCACTGAGCCCAACCATTCCTCCAGCACTGAACCACATCCTCAAGTACCACATCCACACATCTGTTCCATCTCTCCAGGGATGGGGACTCCACCACTGCCCTGGGCAGCTGTGCCAGGGCTTGACAACCCTTTTAGCGAGGACATTATTCCTACCATCCAATCTGAATTTCCCCTGGTACAACTTGAGGCTGTGTCCTCTTGTCCTATCACTGTTTTATGTAGTCTAGAGAGCAGGAAGAGCTGATTTTCTGCAGCAGGCACAGCACATGCACTGGCAGGAGAGTGAAGAACCTGAGAAATGGGATCTGAGCAGGGTGGAAATAAAGGAGTGGGAGTCAGTAACTGTCAAATCATGCCAAATGAAAAAGATTGTATTTTGGGTTCGCCTTGCATAAAGCATGTAGGATGGCCTGTAGCACATTTCTTTTCTCTCTTTTTCTCATCTCTCTCGACAATTTTTCATTTGGTCACCGAACTGAAAAATTCATCCTTTGCACTGCTTTAAGTGGAATTCCATGTCAGAGAGTTTCTCGAGGAGCAGCAGTGGCAGGGATGTTGGTGGGGAAGGTGGCAAGAACAGCATTAATCCCAGCTCTGTGCTTTGGGCCTGAGAGAGCTGTTAACTCACAATAACACCTTGGGGGATTATTGATTTTCAAAGTGACTGTCTTGTTTTTGACAGTGTAATTTTGTCACTCCCTGGGTCATTTTACTTTCTAATGGGAAGAAAAGTCAGAGGATCAGCCTGCTCTTTAATGGAGAAAGAGTTATCCAGCTATTTTGTGGCACTGGTACTTATCAAAGTTGGGAAGTTGGTTGAAAGTCACACCTGTGCCAAGCAGGATTGGGTTAAGCCAGATCCTTCAGCTCCAAACGAGGATTAAAGGTGTCAGTGTCCTCTGAAACCACATCAAGTCTCCACTGAAACATCCTGGATGGATTTGGTGGCACTGGGAAACAGCTAAATTCCTGCCTGGAAGGTAACAAAATCTTTGTCTCACTCACATCCCAGCTTTTCAGCTCTTCAGTGAGAAACCAAGGAGAACAGAATATTCCTGCAGAACTGTTCATTAGCTCTCATCCAGGAAGGAGCCTGAGCCATATTTGTGTGCGGGGAGAGGACAGGGTCAGTCAGCAGCGCTCAGTCTGCATCTCTTTTGTTGGTCAGCAGCTCTGTGCTGCTCCGTGTGCTGGGAATGTTCCGAGCCCACTCCTCCTCCTCTGCTCCATCACCGATTCCAGCGTGGGGAGGAGCTGGGGAGGGAAGGAGGGAGGGAGGAAGGGATACTCCCTGCTCTCCGGCATCCACAGCTTGTGAGGAATATCACCTCCCCTCCCCTCAGCAGCCCCGGCTGTGGCTGATCTCCTGTGCAGCAGATCAGCTTCTCCTGTAACCGATGCCTTCTGCCAAATGCAAAGAATTGTCCCAGGAGCCTCTGGAGCAGGAACAGCTGCTCTGGGTGGTCAGAATTCAGGTGCTCGTTGCCCTAGCTTCAAAATCCACCTTCCTTCCTGAGAATCCCATCAGAGAATGTTTCTTCACTTCTGTTTGAGTTAAAGATCTCGGTTGGGAAGGTTTTTTTTTAAACTTAGTTTAACATCAGGGTCGGTTTGACCTCCAGGCTGAGTTTATTTGTTGGTTTAGTTTACCTGGAGGCATTTCCTGCTGAGCACTTCACCTGCTGGCACATTTCTTGTTGAGATCCAATTAACAACCTCTATTGGAAGAAAATGTAACATTGCAGGAGCTTCTCTGGGGTTCCTTGCTGGCATCCCTGCATCTCTAACTGTGCTCCACAGGAAAACGTGTCCCATCCTACTGCCCCATGACTGTTCCTTTTCCTCTGCTGCTTCTCCACCCTTCCACCTGTGACTTCCAAAGATGATCACAGCATTACAGAAACTTCTGATTTGTCTGTGGGACGAGCAGAATTAAATATCCCACCCAAAACGAGGATCTTATTCAGTTAGAGGAAGACCACTGGGTTGCTGGAACTGCTCCTATGGATAATGGAGCTTCATTTCCACTTGGATATGTAGGGTGGGAGACTAGGCCAGCTGAGTGGGCAGAGACAGCTTCCCCAGAGAGTCAGAGCTGTTTAAAACTGCTGGCCTGAGTTATTGTCACTTTAAGGACTGAAACCGTAACTCTCCAGTTATCAACTTTCCTACTGTTTACTCCAGAATCTTGGGAGAAAGGGAATAGGTGTGGCTGGGGAGAGACCCTTGGCAGATAAGCTTCCAGCAGCTCATTATCTGCTGGGGAGATTTCAATGCCTGGGAAATATAAAGCTGCTAATTTGTATTTTAATATTCCTCCTGTGTCCCATCGGCCGTATAAATTAAGTAAATTCAATCAAAGGCTATCCCTTATCTATTGCCTGCCTGTGCCTTGTTGGGGAGCTGGATCAGCTACGGAGAGAGAGAGGCTGGGAATAGAAATCTGAGATCCCTCCCGATAGATCAAAGTCAGACAAAGGGAGAGCATTGATCGCAGGCAGCCAGACAACAGCCTGGGCAATAAAAAAAAAATAGAAAAAAAAATTAAAACAAAACAAAAAAATAGATGAAGAAGAAGCAGAACGAGCAATCCCTCTTTTTTCTCTTCCCTATCAGCATCTTGAGCTGTGAATTACAAGTGAATGAGAGCCGACTTATTCCTTTTTTGAGGGAGAAACTCACGCACAGGAGTCAGGGCAGCAGGAATTATGGCTCCCCTGGCCATCGTAGATTGGCCCCCCTGTGAGCCTGTAGTATTTTGTAGGACTGTTTATGGGGCTAACTTTAATGTCTTAATATATATGTGCAGTGTGCCAGAATTACAGCTGCAGGGGGAACCATAACTTGGAACTTCCTGACTTTCGTGCGTGTAAAACCTCAGCTGCAATGTTAATTTACTTGAGGATTTTTTGGGTTGTTGTTGTTGTTGTAAGTCATTCTCTGCCCTGATTCTTTATGGATACAAAAAGGACAAGAAAGCAAAATGCTGGTTTGGTGCTGGAAATGATGGATTAGCACTGGTAATTCCAGGCAGGATGTGGCTGTTGGTGGAGGGGAGTTGGAAATTTCAAGGCCATGGCTTGGAAGAAGAAAAGGAGGCCTAGAGGTGCTGGAATTACAAGGATAGGATGGTTTAGGAGGGTTTGGTGTTGCTGGAACAGTGTCAGGGTGTGGGAAGCAGCACTGGAAATCACCCTCACAGGAGCAGGCAGGCTGAGCTGGTTCTGCTCTCATGTTAAAGGCAGGAGAGCCTGGGTTCATTCCCACTGCCAGCACAGCTTTATGGCTCTACCTCAGTCAGCCAGGAGCAGCCAGCCACAGAATCATTGAATCTTTGAGTTGTTTAGGTTGGAAAAGCACTCCAAGATCATAAAATCCAACTGTTCCCCAGCACTGCCAAGGCCACCATCGAGCCATGTCCCCAAGTGCCACATCCATGTGTCTGTTCAATCCCTCCAGGGATGGGTACTCCACCACTGCTCTGGACAGCTGTGCCAGAGCCTGACCACCCTTTTGGAGAAGGAATCCTCCTGGAAAAGGTGGAGCAGACGCTGCAGGTACCAGCAGTGAGGATGGTGAGGACAGTGAGGGCCTCCCCAGCCAACCAGGACAGGGCTGATTGTCCAGCAGTGCCAGGCTTGGTTCAGTTTGAAGGTTGCACAACTTTTAAAGTCCTTTCTCTTCCTTTTCCTCATGAAAAAACCCACCATCAAGTTTGAAGTGAAGAAACTATTGCCTTGAATGATGTCTCCAGTTTCCTGTGCCTCCATCTCATGCTGCTTCTCTAATGACTTGATCAGGGTGATGGCTCTTCTCTGCTCAGCTGAATCTCTCCATCTCCCTCACTGGCACCTCTGAGCTTTAAGGTCTCTAATTCTGTGTTGAAAGCACTTGAAATCAGCTCAAAAGCTGGGAGGGAGCGAGGGCAGGCAGACTGACAGACAGACAGAGTGCCACACTCACTTTGATTGCTCCAGTTTTATTTCCAGCAGCAACCTGAATGGAAAAAATCAAGGCCAATATGATTTTTGAAGGGGGGAGAAAGGATAAAATCGGGTTAAAGGAAAACAGGAGTGAGAAATTTCAGCTCTTCTGAAAACACATTGCTCATCCAGGGGCAGGAATGTGTCTCTGTTGGAGACTACACAGAAAGAGCAGGTGCAGGGCAGGTCTGACTGGGCTGCCTTGAGGGGTTCCTTGTGGCTCTCTGCACAGAGCTGTTCTTTTCACCCCTGCCAGGCACACCCTGTGCTGTCCACCCAGCAGAACACAGCCCTCAAACTAGGGTGCTGCTGCAGGGTCATTGTGCTCCAAGAGCCTTACAAGAAATCCTTTTCTTCCCAGAAGCATCACAACCTGCTCCCATCCCTGCCCAGACTGATTTACAATCAATAACACCAAAATCCTGATCCTCATGCTGTTGAAAGCAACAGAGTTACCACAAGAACCTGTTTTACCCTCCTGCACCCAGAAATGTAGCAGAGACAAAGAAATCCCACAAATCCAAACCATGCTGCCTGCCAGAAAAATAACCAGGAGCCTGCCAGAAAAATAACCCCATCTCTGCTCTCCCCAAACTACTCACAATGCTGAGCATTTGCTGCCTGCCTCTGACTCCCCCTCTGGGTAAAACCATGCAGAAGGAGCGAGCCACTTGCCTAAAGCCAGCTCTTCCTCCTCTCCCCACAGGGATCAGGGAAGCTGAGAGGTGCCTGTGCTGCCCCAGAGCCTTTGGCAAGCACGGCACAGCCCTGCCAAGGCTTGCAGCTCATTTTCCCCAAGGCTGGTGTAGCATTAAGTTCTTATATCCAAAAGCAGCCTTTCAAATTGCTGCCTGGTGTGTTACATAAATCCTCCCCAGGATCCTCAGAGACTGCAAGCAATTACACTGAGGTGCTGAGGAAGCAAGTGAGAGCTCAAAGAAAGGTTAAGAGAAGAGGAGGGGGGAAAAAAAAAAAAAGAAAGAACAACAAAAATCCCAGACCTGGTAGCAACCTGGACTGGGAGAGAGGCCACATAAGACAAGGCTGTGTGACTTGTGAGGAAATTCCAAGCAGGGCCAGGGGATTATCACCCATCTGCCAGCAGTGGTACATTTTGGTGATGATCTGGCCATATTCATTTATGGCCTAAAATAGGGGAAACTGTTGTCAGCAGAGCCCAGAGATGGTTCCTAGAACCCATTCTCTTGAAGGCATTATCTGGGTGCTCCTCAGTCAAGGACATCCCCCTCTGTACAGACCTCCTGGGCGTGTGGGCATGCAGGAGGGCTCTGGGAAGGGCTCCTCACTCCCTCTCACTTTGCCCTGCAGCAAGAAACAGCAGCAGCTAACATCTGACTCCTCCCAGCCAGCGGGAAGCACGAGAGGCTTCCCTGGAGAGCAGCTCCAAGCTGAGCCTGACCTGCTCCATCCCTGTCCTGGAGCCCTTCCAAGGTCCATCTGCAGCCTGAGGTGGAGAGAGGAACCAGGATGCAGAGACTGGGTTGAAGGACTGAGTTGGGAGTGCTGGAATTCCCTGGGGCTGATGTCTGGCCACATCCCTGGAGCTCAGGCAGCCGCTGCCCTTTGAGTCTGGCTCACCCAGAGCCAAGCTGGGACTGGTTCCAATGCCTTCCAGCCAGCTGCAAATGGGAGCTGTTACCTTCCCTGCCTTCCCATTTCCCCTCAGGGCGATCATCTCCATTAGTGAGCATCTCCAAAGTGCTCGCAGAGCAGCATGTGGAGCTGCTGGCTGGAAGCTTCCCCTCACTTGATGCACAAGTGCTGTTTTCCCAGGGCTGCCCTGTGCCTAATGCAGCCAGCACTGCCTTCTTCCCTCGTGTTTTGCACTCCCTCAGTCCCATAATGTTGTTATCCCTCACCACCTGACAGCTCCAGTGCTGGCTAAAGGTAACTTTTGGGGGAAGGGGGGTTGGGGTTGAAGTGAATCCATCAAACAGATTGACCAGGGCTGCCTGAGTTCCTGGTGCTCAGAACAGATGCATTTCCCTAATAGACACGGGCATGGATTTCACTGCCAGGCAGCTGCATTAAGGAAATGGATAGCAGGTCCTGGAGACATCTGAGCTCTGGGTGGAGAAGGTTTAATCCAGGGACACAGTCCTGGCCAATGTGTCACTGTCTGGTCAGAGGATGCAATAATAACTATCTCTCTTAGCTGTGCCCTGGAGGCTCAGCAGCTCCTGATAACCTGCCCTTATCAGCAGTGGAAGCTGGAACACTCAGGAAGGAGCAAGGAAGGAGCCCACGAGTTAATCCACAACAGCTCAGGCCAGGCTGCCACACACCAGCACCTCTGAGGGATCCCTGGCAGGCAGCACAGGCAGGCTGTGGACAACTGAATTAGCAAAACATCTGGAATCCTTCCAGAGGGGTGCCAGGGAGCTGCAGGACTGCTGGATGGTGCTCAGAGAGGGTGGCTGATCCCTCCAAACCACCCCAGGGAGCAGCACTGAGTCAGGTTTTTTTCTCTCTTTGGGTCTAAACTGGGTAAAAACTCCACCTTTGGACCTCCAGGTCCCAGCACAGCCCCATGCTCGTGGCTGTGTCCCCAGGACCCTCTCTTCCATATTTTAGCTGGTTCCCATTGGATACCAGGCCCTTTCCCTATTTCTTTCCCAGGGGTGTAGCCTGCAGAGCTGCCTGGCCACTCCTCAGCACAAGATGATGAAGAGGATAAAGCAAACCTGAGTAAAATAGAAGGAAAATGAGAATCTCTGGGCCACTGACATCTTTCCTGCTATCTCCAAGCATCTTTGAAAGACTTTCCCTTCCTTTGACAGAGCCAGCCAGCTCTTCATCTGGGAACTGCACGAGTCTCAGGCAGCTTCAAAGCTGGATGGCTGCATTCACATTCCCAGCTGTGAGGACTTTTAGAGTCTATATTTAGGCTTTTCCATAGGATAAGGGACAGGCAGCATGGGTTCTGCTGAAGGAAATTATGTTTCTCTGACCCGCTTAAATCCTTTGGATGAGTTAAGAGACCAGTGGATAAAAGGGAATGAGAGAGTATATATACACACACTCCTTTTGAATTTCAAAAGCTTTTTTGGATAAAGACCCTGACAGAGAGCTATCAAGGCATAATGGTGACCAGGGGGTGCGAGTTAAAATCCCTGTGATAGATTAATGCTGGTGGAGAGAATGGGAAGAAATGGGCAATTCTCAGCAGGAGAAATTGTGATTGTCAAGGGGACGTTGCATGAGAATATTGCTCAGTCTCTTTCCCCCAGGCTGTGGCTAGGGCTGAGCAGAGAGGTGAGTGTGCTGATGACACATTTGGTGTTTGTTTTCTTCCCCAGCGCTGCCCGCTGTCCTGATTTCCACCTCTGACTGAAGCTGGCTCAGCTCTGCTGCCAAGAAGCGCCTCTGATTTGCACTCCAGGCCCTTTTGTTCACAGGCAGAGAGGGAAGCAGACTGGAGAGGGCTCTGGAATGCTCATTCCCAGCTGCCCACATTCCCCGGCACGCCGGGCTGGCACGTCCTGCTGCCATATGTCCCCAATCCAGGGCTGTGGCCGCCAGTGCCCGTGTCAGGAGAGCTCCCCAGCACAGGAGAGGGGCTCTAATTAGTCTGCAGGCTTGGCAGGATGTTGGGAGAAGGAAGTTAATTAGCAGGATGCATTTGGACACCTCTTCAGGGAAGGGCTTCACCTTTTACTCTCATTTTCTCTGTTTCCCACCATCCCCACGTCTGTGTCTGCCATCCTTGTCCTGCTCTTCCTCTCTTGTCCGTAGCTCCTGCTGCTCCAGCCATGGCAGCACACTTGGATCACACTTTTCCTGCTCCCCAGGCTCCGTGGGCCAGGCCTGAGCCAGCTGTGCTGATGGAGAACTGGTCTGCTATTTTAGAAAAGCTGCAATGGGAGTCAGTCTTAGCCCTTTTCTCCTCCATCTCTTCTCTACTGCCCTCACTGCCAAAATCAGTGGTATGTTTAATGTTTGGACTTCTGCTTATATGGATGACTTCCTCCTCTGGCACCCAAACACTCATCACCTTAACTCAGCTGTGCCCAGAGCTGAGCTCACAAGTCCTGCTGAGATTTTCTGCCTTTGCTCCCTTCCCCAGCCCCTCACCCACGCTCCCTCCTCTGTTCCCCCACTGGAATTGTGGTTAAATTGGATTAGAGTAATTAACTTTTGGTCACAGTTTTCAGTGAGCAGTCAGGAGGGAGAAAAAAAGAAGGGAAGTTAATTGAGATGAAAGGAGACAACGTCAAGCAAGGAGTTCTGCTTAATTGGTGTTGGTGATGCCCAGGGAAGTGTTGCAGTGTCTGCAGTGGGCATGGAAAAACTCTGACATCTTCTTCATTACCCTGTGTCATATTGTGCTGTGCTTTTGGAGAAGGGGATTGTTTGGATTGAATTATCTCATTTTTCTTCCCAAATTTCCTCTTCCCCATGTTGATAATGACACAGCTTCACCTACACAGTGAGAATGTAAATTGGACAAATGATTTTGGCTTGGTGGGCCCCAAACCCTGTCATGAACTCAAACATTTGGGTGCTGTCTGGTCCGAGAAGCCTTTGTGGAGATGTTCCCATTCCCTGTAAACAAGGATTTGGCCTCACCTCCCACGGCAGCTCCCAGCCCCTGTGACATTTCGATCTGCTCCAGGATTTATGGGAGGGAAGATCATGCCTCATCTGTTAAATGAAATGCCTCAGATAAGGCATTTCCATTTATTAAGGCAGTTATTATATTATAATTAAGCATCAGTTGCTGGCAGAAAACATATTTATGGAGGTTTAACCATGCAGCCTGAGAGAGATAAATAGAGGCTGTGGAAGTGCCTGGGGTTTTTCACTCTCAGGGAGAGGCATGACCTGGAGCTCAGGACACTTTCATGGCCAGCAGCTGGGTGGGAACTGTTGAAAATTGAATGTTTTTTTCAGCAAGGGGAACTGGAGCTGAGAAAAGACACTTTCCAAAGCCATGGCAGCCTGGTTTATGAGGGCTCACACTGACTCAAGTGTCCTCTTCACCCTCCTGCTCCTGCTGAAAGCTTAGAGGTCCTGGGCACTGCATGACAGAAAGCTTCACTCTCTTTCCAAGAGATGGAAAACTTCCCCTCCTTTTCCAAGAGTTATGCTGGAATCCTGCTCAGAAATCCCTGCCCTCCTTCAGGGCTGTGCTGCTTCCACTTCTCTGCTGCAGCAGCCGAGGGAGGGGGCAAAGGGAGAAATGGGAGGAATGTGAATAGGAAAGCTCTCTGAAGCTTGGCATTAGGCAGGGATTTGGGAAGGTTGGGAAGGAATAAAAGGGACTTGAGAGAAGCGTTTTCTCTGGGATTAAGACCACAGAGTCCATCTCAGCGTGGTTTTTAGAGCTGCCTTGAGGCTGTGTAACACTGCAGCTTCAAAGAGGAGAGCCAGAGGAGCAGGGAATTAATGGGGCTTCTCCCCGTGCCCTGCCTGTCCTGCCTTGGCAAGAACTCAGGAGGAGCAATTAATCTGGGAGATGTGGGCCAGTCTGGAGGTCACAGGCAGCTTGGCTCCTACCTGGGCATATGTAAGCTCAATCTGTGTCCAGGTGCTCCCTCCTGTCCACATCCACAGAGCGGGGGGTGGATGTCCTGGAGATGGGAATGGACTTGGGAGCCCCTGGAGCAAAGAGGACATGGAAAATCAGCTGTTCCAAATTACAGGTCAGCCCACCTGGATAGGAACTGATCCACTTTGCTGGGTTACAGCAGCTGTGGACAGGACATTTTCCACTTTCCCTTCCACTGAGGGTTTTAAACCCACATTCCCCCCCTCCAGAGCATTTTCTCTCCTTCTCCCTCTCCCGGCGTGTCGTTGCTGCAGCGTTTTTTCAGCACATAGTTAAACCCAATAAAATAATCATTATTGCTGCAATTATTTCCAAACAGATTAAATATCTGCCACGCTCCCAGTCCCGGTATAAAACAGGAGGAGCCATAAACTACCTCAGTGCATAAAAACAGGGAAGGGAGAAGGGAAGGATGACATTTCATCTGGCTTCCTCATGGGCCCGTGTAGTTACTGGGAACATTTGCATATTTTTAATGCAGTGCCTCTTTAATAAATTCCTCCCTCCAGACACATTAAAAATGGGGCTCTTGCCTGAGCTTCAAGATAGGGAGTGCTGACAACTCCAGACTCTGGGATCAGCTACAGAGGGGATGTCTGTGGGGTCTGGGAGGGAAGGAGAGCAGGGAAGGAAAGGACAGCACATCCCATCACTTTTTTGTGTGTACACCATCAGCAAACGCCATCTGTTTAATTTTTGACCTTTTTGTTGTCTGACCTCCTTTGAACTTCACTGGAATTCTCCAGGGTAATACAGTTTCTTTGCATTCAGGGGCAGGATTATTTGCTATTAAATTGGAATTCAGGGAAGAAGGAGACTTAAATTCTTCTCCTGACCTGGTAATCTGCTGGGGAGTAAAAGTATTTCCTGTAATTACAGGGTTTTCTCTTTTTTTTTTTTTTTTTTCTTTTTGGCTTGAGTTCAGGCCAGACCCCAAACTTGCTCTTTAAGCCTCTTATGGCAAATACCTCTTTTCTGAGAAAAGGCTGTGCTCTTGTGTTCCTCCAGAGCCACCATGTCCTGTCCACTGTCCCCAGCCATGCTGCTGCCTGTGGGCCTGGAATATTCAGGGAAGAGGGAAACCAGCCTGGATAAATATCTGGAGCTCAACAGTGACTCCCACACAGTCCCAACAAGGCTGGACTAATCCAAATCCTTCAGGGCACTGCTGGAGGGATCCATACATGGAGCAGAGGTCAGTCAGGTCCCTCACCCCACCACAGGCTCCCACCTGGAGCTCAAAGAGATCTCCTCAGCTTTTGTCTCCCTGATTCCTCTTTTCTTCTACCCTTTTCCTCTCTTTATCCCCTTTTCTCCCCCCAGTGGGGTGCCTAGGGAGAGGTTTGTGGCAGTGTGAGGGTGGGATGAGGGATGTGCTCCACAGCTGTGACTCCAGCCAATGTAGTTCCTCCTCTGCAGTTCCCAATGGATGAGGATGGTTCTCCTGAAACTTCTGGTGGTCTTTCCCTAGAAAACAGTTAATTTCCTGACCATTGCCATCTCTCCACAGAAAAGTTGTGTTCACTTTTCTCCCAGAACATCTGGAAAGTGGAAGATGTCCAGTCCACAGCTGCTGTAACCCAGCAAAGTGGATCAGTTCCTATCCAGGTGGGCTGACCTGTAATTTGGAACAGCTGATTTTCCATGTCCTCTTTGCTCCAGGGGCTCCCAAGTCCATTCCCATCTCCAGGACATTGCAACTGCTCCTCCTGGCTCCTGAGGAGGGGGGAACCTGTGGTACATCCCAAGGCAGGATGTCCACAGTGAGCTCCACCTCTCCTGGAGCATTCCAGCATCCTCAGGAAACTTCAGCACCTTGAGACTGGCCTGAAACCCCACAATTCTCAGAGAGCTCCTTCCCAGTTCCTGGCCAGCTTCAATGCCCCTGTCAGGGAGATGTAATAAATCAAGAGGGGCATATTTTGGGGTCCTCTCTGCCTTGTGCCCATGTGGGTGTAGCTGTGCCTGGCAGGCTGAAGGCACAGAAGGTGCTTCTCAAATCAAGAATAAGAGGAGTTTTAGTTAATGCACTCCAGAAGTGGCACCTCACTGACTATTTTATCAGTAGAACAGAGCACAGGAGAAATTGTAGATGAAACAAATACAGAAAATACATTAAGAGAGTAAGTAATGAGATCTGGGTGAAATTGCATCTTATGAAAAAGTAATCTGCAGCTTAGTGTGCAAGGAGGAGGAATTTGATGGAATAGAGGGGCTCTCAAGAAAGGAATGAAGGAGCACATTACAAACAGACAAAGACAGCCAGGTGTATTGTGGAACGCAGGGAAGCAGTTAAATTAGGATGTAATGGAAAAGGTTATTTTAATATTCTTTTTTATGGATATCGGTGTCAATATTATCTCAGGGAAGGAGAGAGTGAGGGAGGAGGAAAGGGATGTGTGGTTGTGAAAAAGGCAAATAAATTGCAGCATGTTCAAATTCTGGGGTCCTTTTGTCAGGAGCAAAGACACGAGGGGCAGATCTGGCTGGTGGCATCGTGGAGGGACACAGAGGCCACGGGGTTTGCAGGCACAAACATTTCCCTGCCCACTCTGAATGGGAAGGGGCAGCCTGAGCTTCCCAAATCCAGGGCTTGTGTGTGGCTGGGATGGGGGGAAGTGATCCCCTGCAGGATGGGATTGTTTAGAGATGTCTCATGGCCCAGCAAAACCTTCTCCTTCAGTGAAACTTTCTCCTTTCAGTTATTGGGCCTTCTCCTGCAGCTGGGTTTTTTGGGGGGCTTTGTCCCAGTGCCACTGGGGCAGATGGGGAGAGAGGGACACACAGGGATCTGTTCCTAAAAGGGATTTTCCATCCTGAGGATGCTGGAAATGCCTTTCCTTTAACCATGCAAATCTCAAATCCAAGGCAGCCCCCTGGGCTCTCTGTCCAGGCCTTGGAGAGGCAGAATCACCTTCTCCAGGGGGTTTGTCACCCCCCATAAATGTCCTCTGCCAGCACCTACTTTAGCTGCAGAGGGGATTAGGGATCATGGATTGGAGGTGGAGAGGTGATTTTAGCCTTAAATGACAGACACAGGAGTTGTCTGGGCAGTTGCTGAGGCAGAAACAGCCCAAATTCAGCCTTGTGTCCCTCCAGCTGCATCACTCATCCCCCACCCTCTGGCCTAGGCTTTCCCCTGGCAGGTGACACTTCACACACCTGGCACTTATTAGCCCCCCTGAGCCAGCTCTAATTAAGTATTTGCCTCATTAGACTGAGAGCTGAGGCCTTGTTGACATGCTAAGGTCACTGAGGTGCACCTGTGAGCTGAGCCTTCTGCTTATTCCCCTCCTCTTGCAGGAAATGTTGAAGCTGAGGAGCTGTTTAGGACATGAGGCAGTTGGGAAATGCCACTTGTGTCCCTCATTAATAAAGAATTGAGCAGAAATCTGGGCATTAGTGCCATGCTGAAAGGATTTGCCATTCCTTTGTGTTGGGCTCTGTCCCCTCCTCCAAAAATCTTGGAGTGGGAGTATCTCCTGCCAGTGGGGGTTTCTGGAGCCACAAGAAATCTCAATTTCAAGTGTTCCAGCAGCAGCCAAGGCTCCCCCTGCTCTTGGCTGCCCACAGAAGGAGGCGAGGCTGGATTCATTCAGTCCAGAGTGGAATTTTTGCTAACTAAAGTTTGATGAGCTCATTTCCTACCTGCTTTGCAATCTGACTCCAACACCTGCCGTTCCCAAACAAGCTGGGAAATGAATTCATTTCAGCCCAAGCCAGAGTGGGCGATTTTCTTTTGTAGTTTTGAATTTTTAGTATCTGGAGAAATCAGCAATGATTTCATTTGGGACTGAAGGAAGTGCTTTGTTTGATATCAAATGAGGAGTGGGAGGGTTTTACCCTTTTGAGTATGGCCAGGTATAATGGGAGTCAGTGTGAGATGGGAATGAGCTGAGAAACTGGAGGTTCCTGTGAAAAATGTCACATTAAAGTGTTTCAGACTGGGGGTGGAGGGGAATATTGCTCTCTGCTTTGGCTTTTTTAACTGAATATTGCCAATGCAGATAAATCTGAGGTTTTTTTTTGAGCCCAGCCTTTGTGCCAGTGTCACACAGCTCAGGTGGGGATAAAGACCTGAGTCGAAGGTCCTTGACCCCAAGATTTAGTACCCAAAGGAGTTTTTTTTTTTTCCATTCCTCCCACTGACAGCTCTGCCCTGCCTTAGCACCATCTCCAAATCTCCTTTCTGGAGGCAGGACACCCTCCTGAGCTCTTCCAGCTTCTTCTCAATCCTGGTGTTTGCACAGCTCCATCCTTGACAGCTCCTCCTGTTTTGTCCCTGAAATGAACCACATTGCATCCACTCAACACTGCTGGAGCCCCAAAAAAAGAGATAAATAAAAGGAAGCTTTTAAAAAAAGGCTTCTCACCTGGACACCTTTGTTCCTACCTCAGTGAAAAAGAGGACAGTGTTTTCATAGGCAGGGCTGTTGAAATGAATGCAGATGAAATGGTTCAGTGTAATTAATTAAATGATCTCCAGCACCTCAGGAGGATCAGCAGCATGCAGAGGACATAATTGGGTGTACACTGGCTGAATACATCATCACACACACATGTGCAGGCTGTGTGCCAGGCCCAGCCACTCCAATCCAGCAGGATTTATAGTCCTACAAACCAGGAGAGTTTGGGAGAGCCTGAGGCAGGGCTGTCTTCCCTGAGAGGAGTTTGTCCTCATGTAAAACCACTCATGGAACCAACCTGGAGCTGCCAGGAATCACCAGATCTGTGCCACGTAGGCTCACATTTGCTGGGGTGCATTTGGGATGTGCAGGAATCCCCTGAGCAGCGGCACAAGCAGGGATCTTTTGCTCCTTTCAGAGCAGTTTCTCTCCGTGGTGCTGATTATTAAGTACCAAAGCAGTGCTTTGTAATTTTGCCTTATTTATTGCCTTTTCTAAGCCCATTCTGGGGTGAAGGAATTCAGTGCTGAGCTGCTCTCAGCTCCTGCCTTCTCTGGGGGGCTGACCCAGAACTTGCTGTGACTAAAAGATCTGTCAGCTAATTCCATTGAATTTTAGCCTGCACCACACTGGGTCAAGGCAGATCACAAAAAATGCAGAGTTGTGAAGGAGGACAGCCAGGCACTCACAAAGAAAAAGTGCTTTAAACATTCAAGAAGAAAAGTGGCCAAGGAAAATGATTTTCAAAGGTCCCTCCGTGAAGGCTGTGATGGGGAAGGAGCACAATGTCCCACGTGTCTGGCAGCACAAAAGCTGCTCTGGGAAGGAGCAGAACGAGCTGCCTGGTGATTAAACTTCCCAAATTGCTGTTGGAGGAGCAGAAAATAACTGCAAATAAATCGGTATCAAATTTCTTTCTTCCTCCTTGCCACAGGGAAGAGGGAAAATAACTTGGAGGGCTCAGCACTGCAATGGTGGGCCTTGGGCAAGAGGGGGAGAGAGCACCTGAGGCAGATATTTAGGCTGGAATGTCCCTGAGGCCGCTAAAAACCTGGATATTTTGCAGGCCTGGCCCAGGAAGCTTTGAAAGGATCCACTTTTCCAACACATCTCCTGCAAACCGAGTTCAGGACAGCCCTTGTGGCAACTTCCACTTTGGAAAAATATGGATTTTCCTCCTCTCCTACCTGTTCTGTGACTGTCACCTTCCCCTGTCTCCCTCTTTCTCCTGCCATCCAGCAAATCATCTCCTTTGGCTCCTTCTCCAAGCTTCTCCGTGCATGTCACAGAATCCACAAGATCTGAAGAGGGGGAGGAAGGGGAAAAACACAGCAGTAAGAACCCGGTTTATTATTTATAATGCTCAGCTGTAAGCAATAAACACAGGCAGGGAATGTAAATTCTGCCACTTCCTTACCCTCTCTCTATAATTCCCTGGTAAATTCACATCATTCACTGTCGGCCTTAATGTGCCTCTATTTGTCTGAGCTCCCCATTTCTCTGGGACTTTTTTTTTTCCTGATGAAATAATATCTCCATGTATAGTTCTCTTCCTCTATCCTTAGACTTGTAAATTAAATTAATTTCAAATTCAAAGGGGTAATATCCTGCTAAAATGATCCGCTGTATCATTGCAGGTCATGGTGTTGAACTGTAAAATAAAAGCCTGTTTATAACTTATCATTTACAAGGCTTTCTTCTCCCAGAAACTACCACTGTGATGGAGAGAGCTGCCTGAGGAGCTGGAAAAATATCCATTCTCTATTAAATCAGAGGGAGGTGGTACATATCCTGGAATGTGGCATCCGAAAAATTACCTAAGTGGACTTGTTCAATCCAGTGCTGTTGTCTGAGCATCCCCTTTGCTCCTTAGTCTGGTGCTTTGGGGACTTCAAGGAAATCCAGCAGTGGGAATCCCTCGCTCCCAGTTCCCTTCTCTGTGGCCATGAGCAGAGGTGAAAGGAGGAAAGACAAAAGATCCACATCCCAATTCCAAAACAGAGATTTACGCCTCAGTACATTTCAGGAATGCACAACTTGGTTTTTCCAAGAAGTGGGGGGGTGAGAGGTTGTTATTCCAAATTTCCCCATCTCTCAGAAACAGCAGAAACTTGTGGCAGAATTCTCCAAGATCATTTTCTTCAGTACTTCATGTTACCTGTTATATAAAGAATGAAAAGGAAAGATTGAGGAGAAGGCTGAGGTCTGTAAACAGCTAGAAATGTTAGCTCTGTCAAAAAGGGTTTTACTCCTCCCAAACCTGTTCTTCTAGTAAAGGAGCCCAAAAAAAGCAGGAGATGGAAAATCTGCTCCAGCTTCCATGAAGCATCTCTGGATTCCCCACCCTTAGCACTGAGCAATTTAATAAACCCAAGTGAGAGACACACAGGAGCCACCTCTTTCTGACAGGGAGATGATGGAGAAAATACCCAATTTTTCCACCCAGGGACCATTCCCCCAGTGCAGCCCTTCCCTTCCTGCAGCACCAAGAAATGGAAATCCCATTTCCAGCATTCCTGGGAGATGCAAGGCTGGTCCCATCCTGGCTGGGATGGCTGCAGCCCATCTGTGGCATCACCGATTCCCAAGGTCCTTCCGAAGTCCCTAAATCGTTTCCTTTCAATCCCTTTTAAAGCCCCTAAATGATTTCTTTTCAGTGCCTTAATGAAGACATTTCCCTCGCACTCCTCACGCATCACATTCCAAAGGTTTTCCTTGCCGGGGCTGCTGCTTCACCGGTAGTTTTGTAATTTATGAGACTCTTAGTGGCTTAATTACGCCGTCAGCTCCATCTGTCACTTAAGTGATATGAGGAATGATGGGATGCCATTAGCCAGCTAATAGTTGCTGTAAAGAGAATTGTTTTATGCCATTTAATCACGGGAACATAAACAATTTTTGCTCCCCGATATCCACGCTTGCTTTCAGAATGATATTTAAGAGGCCAGTCTTGACATCTGTCCTTCTGCCTGAAAAAGTGCTGCAGGAAATAAAGGGAAACTCAGCAGCAACAGGTCTAATTAGATTTACCATCAAGATCATGAGCATTTGGCTTCATCTTTTTCTGTGCTGATGGACTTTTTATTTGAGTCTTGGGGGCCTCTCTTGCTTCTTGCCTTGATCTGTCATGATGTGGTGTCTTCATCCCCATGAGGGCTTGGAAAATTCGTGTCTGAGCCCCTCAGCTTTGTTAGCACATCTGCCCTCTTCGTGAGTGTGGGGAGTAATATTCATTTACTGAGGGGCAGGAGACGCTGGGTTGGATCTGCTGGAGGGCAGAGTCACTTGGTTTCCATTTCAAATGGTAAAAATCAAAATTTAACACTCATAAATCCCTCTAGTTTAACCCTGGAGTCACCTGAAATCTGATTTTCAGCATTGAAGCATTTCAGGCACCAACATTTCCACCTCTGAGCTCACTAAGGCCGGGTTCAGCCCTGGCAGGACTTGGCAGCTCTGAGTCCTGCCTGAACCCCTGGTAATTTTTGGCAAAGCCTTTGTTTGCTGTCATTTTCCTGCCAGTCTCAGAGCTGTTCAACACTGAGAATTTGTGGAGGCTGAGGGGAGGAAACTGGGGAGGAACTGGAGCCACAGCAGCGTTTGCACCTTTCTCAGCTCTGCTATTTTAATCCCAGACAGAGCTGTCTCACCCGCCCTTGTTCTGCTCCTGCTCATCCCACGTTGGATTTGATTCCTGCAAACATCTCCTGACAGCAGAAATCCTCCCGGTTCAGCAGTGCAGGGTTTCAGCTTTTCCTCCCCAAAACGTGCATTGCCAGAGGCGTGAAACCCAAACCCTGCATGTCCAACACCCTCTTTACAACAATCCCATTCCCAGGAGCCGCCAGAGCCTGAAAAGTGGCAAATCGGCTGTTATAGATACATATTATAATATTGGCTTTTTGCAGGTATTAAAATGGATTCTATATGTGTGATGTTAAAGTAACTTTGTTATAAAGATACAGTTTTTATTTCTGTTGTTAATTAAGCTTAGTGAAATAGCTGATTTAAGTGTGCTTATGTTAAAATGCCTGCTTGGATGGGATAACATCCAATGAACATCCATGAGGACACCTGTACAGGTATTCCAACTATCAGCACTCAGTATCTGAAGACAGATAAGCTGGGGATCAAAACTGAAGATGATGATAAAAAAGGACTAAAACCACAACCAAGGATTACACATGCTCTAAAAAGGCAGATCCAAGGAGGAAATATGCTAAATAGTTCTTGGAACACATAAACTAGTTCGGGAAAAGTTGACTATGCATAAGGGTCTATGAATATGCAACAGGCTGATGTAATTAAAAGGTATTTAAGGGGTATCCCTGAAGATAACAGGGTGTTCTTGGCCGAGTGCCATAATAACCTTTGCTCTGTGCTCCTTGTCTCCTATTGTCCTTCATTAAACTTTTTACATTTTCACAGGAGAGTGAACATGTTTTTCACACCTTTGCTCTATAGTCCTTGTTTCCTATTCTCCTTTATAAAACTTTTTCAATTTTCACAGGGGAGTGAAAGTGTTTTTCACATTGGCCGTTCCAGTTCTCCGGGATTGTTCCCAGATTTCCACTGCAGCTCTGTGACTCTTGGATGTGCCTGACATCCCCTTCAGAGAGGGGTTAAGGGACACTCTCCTGCCCAGATAAGAAGCCATCAATCAGCAGGGACCCGCTGCAGTCACACAGCAATAAAACCAGAGACATTATTTGCTGCCGTGTCATTCATAATAAATGGATCCCAGGGTGCTTTGTAGAATTAATTAATGGACAAAGGAGAGGGAAATGAAGGGCAGGAGACCAGCAATGAAAGCTGAGGCTTGAGATGAGGTGTGGAAGGATCTCCAGCAGGAGATATCTGCACTGGGACTGCTGGGGGGCACTGAATAGCACAAGGCAGAGATATACAGCTGCACATTTGGCCCATAAAATGTGTCATCCCCACGCTGCTGGTGGCAGCTCAGCACAGGGGCTCACAGGAGGATGTGGGTGCTCCATGGATGGAATTGCTCCCTCTCTTCCTGTTTCCTCTCTGTATTTTGTGGGACATTGCCCAGCTCCATCCACCAGTGGCTATAAAATACATGGCAATGTCACAGGAAAAGGCACTCCATAAATCCCAGATTTTATGATGGATTATTATTTATTGGGGCATGCCACTTAGGGACTCCCCCTTGACAAAAATGGTATCAAGCAGCAGGGTGAGCCCAAGAATGTGTCCAGGGTGAGGGGGGATGGAGCTAGGAGGGGAAGAAGGGAGAAATTTCCTGGTTTTCCAAGGAGCATGTTTGCCTGCAGTCGCCTCCCACTCAGTCACCTGCATTTCCAGGCTCTGCACAATTCATGGAAGGAGGTAGAGGTGGTAGTGGTGTTCCTGAGGGACAGGTGTGCTCAACCTGGAGAAGGTGTGCTCAATTCTGGAGAATCCACCTGGGAGCAAGAGATTGGATTGTTCACAGTGGTGGAACAGTGGGAAAATCCCCCACCAGCATCACTGCTCACCAAGGAGTCGCTGTGGGATGTCCCATGCCTGGCCCCGGGACCAGACACTGATTGTGGGTAGGGACAGGCCCAGAGCTGCTGCTCATCAGCAGAGAGGGGGGTTCAGCTCTGCCTTGAGCTGCAGCTGAGCCGTCCTCATGCCCAAAACGTGGCCTTTACCCCTGGAGTCCTGGTGGGCAGAGATCTCAAACCTGGAGGACATCACTTGGATTGGGAACAGCACAGGTCCCACAGAGCCCATCAGAGCAGCCGTGTGAGGCAGCACGAGTCCTCCAGCCCTCCTTCCTTCCCCCTTCGTTAAATCCCAGCGCTATAAACCAAAATGTCAATTTTCTTTTTAAACATCTTTTATGGCAGCTTTGATGCAGCTTGGCAGATTGATAGCCCGGCTGACTGACGGCTCCCATTTATCCTCCCATCAAGCGTGCAGGATTCCCCGGCACAGACAGCCGTGACAGTGACAGGGAAGGAGCCCTGGGAAGGGGCAGCGTGCCAAGGAGGTGGTGGTGGCCCTCAGTCAGCACTGGCACCGCCTGCATCGCCGGGCTGCCGTGCTCCTTCTGCTTGCCATCGGGCTGGATTAGCCAGCCCAGCCTTGGATCTGCCTCCTGCAATCGGCAGCAGGCTCGGGATGGAGCTGGCGGAGCCGAGACGCCGTGCCAATTAACAAGGCTGCTAATGAGGGCTGGAGCACCTCTGGCAGAGCGGGTTCAGGGTCAGGGCACGGCTGCACGGACAACCCCATTGGCAGCCAGGTGCTTGTTGTGATTTTGGGGAAGGTTTCTGTGCAAATTGGATTTGATTCCTGTGGGACAGCCCTGTGCAGCTCCCAGCCCAGGGAGATGCTGTGCTCCAGGGTGATGGGGTCAGTGTGGTCCCTTCCAGGCCGTGCTGCTGTCAGCACAACGGGTCCCTGACCAGGCAATAAGTGACATAGACTCCATGTATTTCAGAAGGCTAATAATTTACTTTATTAAGAAACCCATGCTCTTTATACCCTAGATCGCTACAGGGGGGCCTAATTGGTCCTTTACTTAAAACACCATCACCATGGGCTAATTAAGAAACCACCCTTTGGTAAACAAATCTCCATAACACACTCCACGTGTTCACAACAACAGATGCAGCAAGTTAAGAATTATTTCTCATTCTTTTCTCTGCTCCTCTCACAGTCTTTTCCCAGAACGATGTCTGGGAAAGCTTCTCTCTGTGGCCAGAGAGCTGCTGCCACATGCTGCCTGTGGGACTGAGCATCCCACAGCTCCCGAGCTCCTTCCCAGCCTTCTTCTCCACTCCTTTCATTTCTCCTCACTGCAGTTCAAAGGCAGGAGAAGAAAGCGGCGGCTGCAGCGCCAGACAAAAGCCCCGGCGGTGGCAGGCGGAGCAGGGAGCTGCAGCCCCGGCTGTTCTGCTGACTTGGTGCTTCCACTCGAGCAAGAAAGCTCCTGGGCAGGCTGGGATGAGCCCTTTGGTTTGTGCTGAGAGAGTGGGATTAGCATAACAAAGGCTGAATTTTGCAGCATCCGGTAGATAAGCTAAGAGATGCAGCAACACAGTAAATAGAGTCTTTTCTTCCCCTCCTCGTTTGTTCTCCCCTCTGTTCCTCCCTCGCCTCATTGCCAGGCTGCCCAGCACCTCTGACATGCTCCAGCTGCCCGTGGAGTCACCATCCCTGGATGTGTTTAAAACAAGGCTGGATGTGGCACTCAGCACCATGGTTTAGTTGAGGTGTTGGGGTGTGGTCCCTACATTCACTGAATATGATTCCTTCGCTCAGGATTTTTATCCTGGGAAGCTGAAAAGGCAAAGAGAGGCCAGAGATGACAAAATAATCCTTATCTTATTCCTTTCTCCTGTGTTGTACTTATGTGGAATGTGTTAGGAATTTGTTTACCTGAAGTGATGAGCCTGGCTGGGCTCTGGTGTGAGTTGTTCTGGTTTCTTGGCCAATGGTCACAGGAACTGTGTCTGGACTCTGGAAAGAGTCATGAGTTTTCATTATTATCTTTTTAGCCTTCTGTAAGTATCTTTTCTTTATTCTTTAGTATAGTTTTCTTTAACATAATATAGTATTATAAAATAATACAATAGCCCTCTAATAACATGGAGTCAGAACATCATTCTTCCCTGCCATGGAGGGCATTGATTTTTACAATACTGGGGCATGGGTTGAACTTGATGATCTTGAAGATCTCTTCCAGCCTGGTGATTCTGTGAATTCTGTGAAAAATCTGATGGAGCTGCCGCGTTCCCAACCCCCCAAGAGGATGCTCATGGCCTGGCAGAGCTGCTGGGAGCCATGGTGGCAGTGACACTCCCTGTCCCAAAGCAAGCAGGGACAGCCAAGAGGGGACAGAGACACAAAATTCTGGTGTTTGTGTCCCAGTGGTGGTGACTCCTGGGCGTGAGGGTTGGCCAAACTGGCCCAGTCTTTGGGGTGGCACTCAAGAAGGTGGTGGCAGCAGGACACGCTGCCAGCACAGCATTTTAGGCAAAGGTCTCCACCCCCTGGAGATGCTCCAGACTGTATCTGGTACCTCCAAACTGATTCTTGCACACAGCAGCTCCTCTTCACCTCAACACCCTTTCAGCTTTTTATGCATTTTTCATATATTTGTAGCCTTGCAGGTTTTAAATATGTAGTTGTGTCCTTTCTAGTACTTTTCCTGCCCTTTCTCATAATAAGCCAACCCTTTTTAACACATTCTCGGAATTCTGTTCAGTCTTAGTGTTAAGAAGTGAATTTCTGACTAGAACATCTTGTTTTCCACCTGAACTTAAAATAGGGCAAAGAAGCCCCTGGATCAATCCCAAGGGGCTGACCCAAGGGTGGGTTACTGGGGTAACTGATTTCCTATTGGATGTACCTGCTGGATATACTCATTAATTAACTTTATACAGCAATCCTTTCTCACGTGCACAGAGCCATGTTTGTGCACCTGGAAGCTTTCATTAAAGAGCTGCTTTTATCTTCCCATTTTGACACTGTTGCAAGATTTCTTCCTTTTGTTTGCAGGCAACAACCTCCTGTGTTCCATCTTGTGGCCTTGCTTGGGGTTATCCCCAGTGGAAGAGCTTGGATTCTGCTCCTTGCTGCACCCAATTATTCATTTAACACATTCTTCGGCAGTGTTGTTGAATTCACTGTGAAACTGGGTGAGAATGCACAAAACAAAGGAGTTATTGTCTAATTGGACTGCGTGTCTTCAGCAGAACAGGCTTTGGAAATGGCACTTGCCCTGAGAAAATTCCAACAGCATGATTTTACCCGGTAGCTTAATTAGAAAAAAAAAAAAAATCAAAACCTCGGCATCTTTTATTACATTCTTACCAGTGGTAAACCCCAAAATTTCCATTTCTTGGCTTTGGAGCTTTTATCAGGGGGGCTGAATGTGGTCAGTGTTTGACCTCGAACATCTCCCTCGAAATTCTCAACAGGCTCTGAATCACAAACGTGCATTCCCCAGGTTTGCAGGCACCGTGCAAAGCTCAGTTTCATTTGCAGCCTTCTTCCCGAAAAGCTGTTTCATTAGGGAAGTGTCACCTGTCCTTCCCTGTTAATGCAGGAGATCCTGAGCCTTCATTTGGGAGCCACGGGCAGCAGCAGAGGTGCTGAGTGGTGTCTGTGCCAAATTAACTCCATCACGTCTGGTCTTTCTTCTTCCCTAAAACAAAGCAGAATTCCCACCACTGCTGCCTCCTCGAAGGGAAGCAGGATGGAGCTGCCCAGGTGAGTAAAACGACAAAAATATCCTGTTTTTGTTAGAATAGGATATCCTATCTTGGACATGTTGGGCCTTTAATGAAGCATTTACAAGATCAAACAAGAAGAGGTGCCCTCCCCCGGCCTTCTTAAAGCTGTAATTAATTGCCAAGTAAGTAGCATATAATTGCTTTCCCAAGAGCTCCCCGAAGAGCAGGGGGTGCCTCCACAAAAGTGCCAGAGCAAGCACAGGTTAATTAACATTAGGAATTAAGTGGCTAATTGCATTGTTCTGCCGGGGCAGCCCACCCTCCCTGCAGGGTGGCATTCCCAGGGTGTTTCATCCCAGCACCAGGATGAATCCCTGCTCAGGGACCCAGCCCACAGGGATGTGCTGTGTCAGGAGATGCTGGCAGCATCCCACTGGTGGTGATCCAAAGGATCATCCACCAAAATCTATCCTTGCTTGGGCCCTTCCTGCTTTCCCTGGCATTTCAGTGCCCTCTGGGCTGGGTGACAGCTCCTCCAGCTCACACATCCAGCCTTGAGCCTCCCTCCCTCCTGCCCAGTCTCTAATCTCTCCTGCTGAGTTTGCAGCCTGGCTCAGGGTGCTCCCCAATTCCCTGTTCTCCCCAATTCCCTGTTCTCCCCAATCCCCTGTTTTCCCCATGCCCAGCCCACCTGGAGCACTGTAAAGACAGAAAGACTGCTGAGCCTTCGAGCAGTGGATGTAACTCCCTCTGGGAATGTTCCTCCTGGCACTGGACATCTTCCCATGGGCTGAGCAGCAGCGTCCATGGAAGCAATGAGGAGGAGAAGGAGGTGTCCTTACAAAGTGTGAGGCTGCTGGTAGATAAAGCCAGATACTGAGAAGTGAAACAAGCAATGGGGGGGAACCATAAATTCCAGAGGAATTCCACTGATTGACACAGATTGTTACTCACTCAACACTGTGAATCTAAATTCGCTAAATCCAGGGATTTAGAGAAAAGGAAGGAAGGAAGGAAGGAAGGAAGGAAATTAGAAGGGGGGTCTGTATAAAGTGATTTGGGAAGTCTGTACCTCTCAAGTACCTCAGCCAGTGGGGAAAGAGAGAGGGAAATGTGGCTGGGAAATGAGGATAAAAAGGAGGCTGCCTCCTCCAACAACTTGAGAGACCCCAGGGGAAATGCCCCATGACCTCTCCCTTTATTCAAATAGAATTCCAGCCCTCCTCTGTCTCCTTTTTTGGACATAAACCTCTGGTGTTTGTGGGTTAATTTTCCTGACATCTGTGAAGGCACAGGGGACTGAGGCTGGTTCTTTGTGCCCAGCCTGTCCCCGTGCTCAGGCTCTGCTGCCCCGTTCCCCTCTCAGGTACAAAGCACAAACCCTTCTCAGTGAAGAGGCTTTACGAGCCTGTTTCTGAGATAACAGCACTTGCCTTAACCTCTCCCCTGGCTCTTCTTCCTCTGTTATGTCGCTGTTAATTCCGGGGATATTTCTTCATCTCCTGACAGTCCAAATGCCGCAGCCAGGGTAATAAACAGCACATTAGTTGAGCTTTGTTAGAGTGAACGAGGCTTTCCTGATAAAGAGTCACCAGGGCTGGCAAGAGGAGTTGCTCTCCCGGGCAACATCTTCATTGTGTTGGGCTCCGAGTCATTTCCTACCTCTCCAGAGCTTCCCTAAGTCTGGGTGAATCCAGGATGGCCCCGTTCCCACCCGGCTGTGGCAGGGGAAGATCTGACCCACGCTGTGGGATAGGTCATGGGGCTGTGAAAAGAGGAGGAGGAGGAGGTAGAAGAGGAAGAAGCAGAGGAGAAATTGGGTGCCCTGAGTTGCCCCAGTGAAAGCTGGGATGGCCAAACTGGGCAGAGTTGGGGCTCAGAGGTGATGCCAGAAGCTCCACCAGTCCAGTGAAGGACTCACTCGTGGTTTGCCAACAGCCCTCAGGTTAGTTTTCAATGATTGTCTCCAGGACAGTCTCCAAGGAAGTTCAGTTTCTGCTGGATGGCTTCAAAGAGCTTCCCCAAAAAGGAGCAGTTGGGTCTGTGCTGAGCTGAGACATCCCCCTGCACTCACAAACCCTCAGCCTGGGCTGGGGACAATGAGGGCCTGGGGACAGGGGGGCATTAAGGCTCACTGGAGGGAGAGGAGAACCTTGAAGCTCATGTTTGAGTCCTATTCCAGGCATAAATGCTCCTCTGAGTGGGGCAGCCAGGTGGGATGGCAGCTCCTCCTTGTGCCCTCAGAGCCAGAAAGTTTGTGGGTGTAGCAAAAAACCACGGCACAATCCTGTTTGTGTGGCCACAAACCAGACTGAGATTCATTTCCTGGCCCTTCCCAAACCCCTCCCTGAGCATCCCTGCCTTGTCCTTCCTCCCAGCAGAGAGGAAATGCTGAAAGGAAGGGAGAGGAGCAGCTCCTTCATTTGGCCTCTCCATTCCCATTTGTGTTTGGATGTGTGGGAAATGTCTTCCCAAAGGGGTCTAATGGAGCAGAACCCTGGAAATACCCCCAGGCTGCCCAACGTGGCATTACCCCACCAGCTAATTAAAGTGGGGCCCTCCCAAAGTGATGAGTTTGCAGGGAGGTTGCAGCTCTGAAAGAGATTGATGTTGCATGGCTTATCAATTTTCAATCTCAACACAGCCAGATATTTATCAGGCTGCAGAGAACAAACACTTGTAATATTTAAAGGGGGAAGACTTTAATGAAATCCATTGCAGATCACCAATTTCTGTTCCCCTGGGTTCATTCCTTTCCTCTTCTTTCAGTAATTTTTCTTCTTTTTTTCAGTCTTATTTTCCTTATTTTTTTTAGCATTCAATAGTCAATGAGGGAAGGAGAGTTTCATTTCAAATGCCTGTTCCCTTCATCTCCCCCCCTCCCCTTTCTCTTCCAAAAGGTTTATGCATTTATTTGGATAAAAGGTTTTAAACAATAAAGAACTGTCTGCAGTAATTTGTGAAGGTAATAGATTATCCTGGGAGGAGGCCTAGGCTGAAAATTCCCCTACTGCAGAATTCAGTCCTTGTCATTTAGTTATTTTATTAGAAAAGGGAAAGAAGGAGGGCAGAAGAGTCAGAGGGAGAAGAACACAATCACTGGGTTGAATTATTTACCGGGGTAAATCCTCCCATTTTTACGAGCAGCACCCGAATTTGGGCTTTTCCCACACTCACTGTTCGGTCAGGCCACACAATCAGGCTGCCAGGTAATTTTCCCAAAGTCACCTTGATGGCAAATAGCTGATGGCTCCAGCCCTGGGAAGGCAATTGGAGCTTTGTGTGGAAAACCACTCCACAGCTTTCTCCAGGGAGACCTCGAGACAAATTCCCTGATCTCCAGAGGTCCCCTGGGTGGTCCAGCCAAAGCCCATCAGGCTGGTGTGGTACACTTGGGGTCACTATTTGTGGTAGCAGGCCCCCAGCTGGGTAATAATTAGCATTGACTCCATGATGCAGAAGGCTGAACCATTGCTTTATTCTTCTGTACTATATTCTACTATATTCTTAAGAAACCTGTAACCCTTCCAGACAGTCTGATACAGCTTTGACTCAATTGGTTAACCAACCAAAACACCACAACCAGCGTCTAATCAAAAAAACACCCTTTGGCAAACAATCTCCATAACACATTCCACGTGTGCCCAACAACAGGTGCAGCAAGTGAAGATAAGACTGGTTTTAATTCTTTCTCTGAGCTTTCTCACAGCTTCCCCAGGAAAATCCCTGGGAAAGTCTGTGCCTGCTCTCTGTGGTCAGAGAGCTGCTGCCACAGGCTGGTCCTGAGCCTGCCGTTCAAAACCCAGCTTTAGATTCCAGGTCTGGTTTTAAAGTGCTCATTAGCACGGCAGGAAGAGCGATTGTAATGAATGTGGGCTGCCTAAATCACTAATCAATAGCAAGAGGCTTTGGCTGATGCTCCACAGCACCTCCAGCCCCTTCCCCCTCCGCGTTAATAAACACATGCTGCTGCTGTCTGGGCCAGTCTCAGACTGACTAATCACCTCCAAACAACTTGTAAATGCATGGTTAATGAGAACTGCATGAATAATTGCTTTTTCATTTTCCTGCCTAACCGGGGAAAAAAAGAAAAAAAAATCAAGCCACCCCAGAATGAGATTTCTTTAGTGGAGCTGCCCAAAATAGAAAGTTTTCTGGCGTTGTTCTTGCTGTAAAGGAATTCGTGTGTGTGAGCCCTCTCCACCTTCTCAAAGCCTTTGAGATGAAGTGGAAGAGTCAATATAATCCAAAATAAACCAGATTCCTGTTTGCTTTACACTCATTTTCCTCTCTTTTGAAAGTATTTTAAAAATTAGGTTGAGGCAAATGTAATCTTCGAGCAGTGTTTTGAATGGAAATGGTTTTATTTCCTCATTCTGGGAATAAAAGATCTCTTTGAAACCTGATGTGAAAATCTCCTGGCATAGAGGGAGAGGAAAAAAAAAAAAGCTCCTTTTCTATCATTTATTAAAGATGTCTGAAAGAATCTCAGATCACTGCATTCTTCAAACACTGCAGTCACTCCCCCTGCAGCTCTGGCACTGGGAAGATGATGGGATTGGGAGGTGGGCTGACCCTGGCTGGGCCCAAAGCTGCTCTATCCCTGCCCTCCTCAGCTGGAGAGCAGAGAAAATATCAGGAAAAGCTTGTGGATGGAGATAAGGATGAGCTGGAAGCTCCTGGCAGCCACTGCTGTATCCCCCCTCTGTCAAACCCTGCCATCCAAACCCAGCACAGATTGTGACCCACAGATGGAGAAAGACCTCCAAGGATATTATACCTGTGGCAAATTTGACATTTCCAGGGGATTTCTGCATTTATCAGGTTGGTTGCTGTCCCCTTCCAGAGATAGTTCCACCTCAGAAGCCTGGGGAGCAGCACTGAATGCAAACAGGAGCTGGATCCTGTTTATTTGCACTTGCTCAAACTTCTGGGAGGTGTCTTATTCTTTTTTAATGGTAAATTTGGGGTTGGCTTAGAAAACCAATCCCTAATTGAGTGTAAGAAATTCAAGAAGCTACAAACACCCTAAACCAGACTAGTTTGCAGCAGCCTCTAAGCCTGTTTTGCATTAAATCAGGTTTTCTCTGTAAATGAGGCCTTCACTATAATTGCTCTGGAGCAGCTTATTCTGATTTCTTCGCCTCTTTGGCTTTGGTAATTTGTCTTCAGCAAAACATTGAGGACAGACAAAGCCCAGGGGAAGGCAGGGGATGCTCAGGAGGACAAGCCTTGCTGGCACAAGCTGTTCCTCCCCTCCTCCCATCTGCCCAGCTCCTCACCCGTGGCAGGAGGGTGAATCCTGTGGCAAATCTGAGCCCAGCCCAGCATTTCCCAAGTCCCCAGTCCAGGGGCTGCCTCTTGGGGACCTTCTGAGGGAGCCTGGTGACTTCAGTGTCTGCAGTACCACCCATGGTGGGGTGATGGCAAATGGGTGAGGGAGGGAAGGCTGGGAAAGCAGGGCTGGAAAATCAGTTTTTTTTAATTCCAGCAGATGGAAAAGTCCTGATTTATTAAAATTCACCTTGTATTTATTTACAGGGGCTGGGTTCTCACAGCTCCTCACCCCCAGCAGCCCTGGAGGATCTCTCAGGCTCATCCTTGTTCTGTGTGCTGAGCACAGGGTGTGAACCCAGCTCTGTGCCAAAAAACACCTGGGCACATCTGGGCAGCCACAGCCCCGTCCTGCTGCCAGCCCATCCCAAAGGCCAGGACAGGGGAAATGCCTTTTCACAGCCAGGGGACAGAGCCCAGAGAGCTGCAGGAATTCCCTGGAGCAGGGATCAGGAGGAGACACAGAAATCCATGTGCTAAACACGCCCAAACACCAGCAGGGGAGCACTGGGGTTCCATCATCAACCTGTCCCTGGGGCTCTACACCCAGATTTGGGGTGGTTGCTGTGGTTCCACCTCTTTGTGCCCCTGCACAGCCACCCAGCAGATCCGACCCCTAAGAATCCAGAGGGGACTGGGGGGAATTGCAATCCTTGATAATCCAGGGGGGCAAACCCAGGGGGCCAAACCCTCCTGGAACTCAATAAATCAGCAACATCCAGCAGAGTTTAGTGAGCACAGCTGGGCTCTCCCAAGGAGTTCAGAGCTAATTCCACCTCTGCACTGAAGACTTTCGATGACTGTTAATGAATTTAAATGATGGGGATTTTCTTTTCATGCTTCATTGCATATGCTCCTCACATTAAGATGCTAATTAAGAATCCATCAGCCCAAGCTGGGAGTGATGTGGCCACGGAGCAAAGTGGAGCTGTGACAGTGGCTTTGGGGCTGCTCAGTGGGACCTTTTGTTGAGTCTGATAAATTATTTGCTTCCACAAGACTGCTCTGTACAGGTCCCATGGGGAGCTGAGATTTGCTGTGGCTCTCATGTGTCAGTGGCTTGTTTGATCCCACTGGGATGTCTGAGGGATGCTTGGGCAGCCTGGGCTGTGTGTGAGAGGAAAGGAGGGCACAGAGAACAAATCCCTCAAGGGCCAGTGAATACAAACTCACCATCCCTGACAGGGAAAGTCCCTGAGCAAACTGTCCCCAGCAAACTGTTGGAGTTGGTGAGATATTCTGGATAGCAGCACCATTTTCTGCTTTTCTGGTGTGTTTTCCACATTGGAATGCAGCTGCTCTGGGCAGGTGGAGCTGTTGTGGTGTTTTCAGGTGATTCTAAGCAAGGCCTTAAATGATTTTGCTGGGTTTTGTTTGCTTTTGGTTCCAAGGATGCTGCCCAGGTGCTAACACATTCCACTCTCAAGCATCCTATTTGTAAGGAGGGTTTGGCACTGGGATATCATGGCATTCCAGGTGGGAAATTCCTCCTTCCAATCCACCAAACCCTCTCAGGATATCTCAACAGCAGTGGTTGAGAAATTACTGCTAAAATCTGGGCTGAGCCAAAGTCTGTGCCTGCTTTTTAAAAGTCAAGGGGAGGGCAAGAGAGAAGAAAAGGTTTATAAATCATGAAACCTATTAATCTAATCCTAGAACAAATTTACCCATTCTAAAATGGATTTTCAGGGATGATGGGAAAAAATGGATTTTGCAAATCTTAACAATTAGTCCTTCTTAAAGAGCTTCTTGCTTCCCAGAGCAGCTTTGTGCTCGGGACAGTTTGGTGAGAGATTGTTCCTGCCTGCCTGTGGCCTCTCATTATGAGAGAGATTGAAAATGCTAATTCTGGGGCTGGAAGTCTGCTCAGTCCTCCAAGAATTGTATACAGTGTGAGGAAGTGAATTCTCACATTTAACCCCTTCACTGCTGCTCTGCCTTCTGAAGAAAATACCTGTAGCTGCAAATGACTTTTGAAACAGTGGTGACATGGCTGAGATCTCAGATTTGATCCTAATGATCCCCCAATCTCAGGAGAACACCTCCCTCTCCAATTCTATCCAAATTTTGGGTATAGTTACAGCTCTTCTTCACTCCTGGAGAAGAGAAAAGCTTTGGTGCTGGTGTGGTCACTTCAGAGCTGTCCACTAAAGGTTTTCACAACACCGTCACTGTTTTTGTGGCATCCATCCAAAAATTAGAAGAGCGGGGGGGGGGCGGAGGAAAGGCTGGTCTGAGGAGCGAGGAGCTTGTTTTGAAGTGGAGCCTCTTGGCTTATTAAGCTCAGCAAACCAGAAGTTGAGTGGGCACAGGATCACTCCCCCTGTGTCCATCGCAGAGCGCGGCTCTGTGGGGAGAGAAGGACACAGACGCTTCAATAGAAAACTGGCATGGGGGAAAACAGGCAGGAATCCATTTCAGATGTCAATTTAGCAAAGGTTCTGCTGGCAGAGGAAGGGAGGGGCTGTCTGGGGTCAGGATGCCCCATGAGAGAGCTGCAATATCAGTTCTGGGCTCCTGAGCAGCATGTGGCACCACATGGTGCCAGCGGCGGGTGCGGGTGGAAGCAAACACAGGGTGGGGATGCCTCAGGTTTTGGTTTTTATATTTTTCAGATTCTGTGCTGCTTTAGTGTAAGTCTAGGCTTCATATTAAGGGATGGTGAGCTCTCTTCACAGAGCAGGGAGACAAAACAATTCCTGCTCCAGCTGGGGACCAAGGACAAATGATCCAAATCTCAGCCCAAGAGCACAAATGTGGGCTGAAGAGAGAAAAACAAGAAGGATGGGACTTGATAACCTAAAGCTGTAATTGGACAATGCACTCCAATATGCAAATGGAGCAGAACTGATCAAAGTCAGAGACCCCGTGGCCGGTTGTCGATTTTTTGGGCCATTTTGGGTTGTGCTGCCCAAGGTGGATCCATTGAGGCCTCTTAATAAATCCCTGCTTTATTCTTTAGCTCCGTCTATCCTCTGTTCTAGATCAGCCTTCACAAGGCATCACTGAGAGCTGGTTTACCTCGTGGCTGCTGGAATATGCAGGGCCCAGCTGGTGGGGGAATTATGGAGAGCCTGTCCGTGTGTACGACAAATCAAAAGGGACGTGAGAAATTAGGAAGGGGAAACGTTTATTTTCTGCTTTTCGAATGCGTGTCGCACCCAGTTGAGAACAAAATTAATTTGTTCATTAAAGGCACTCGCCGTGGCAGATGAAGTGGCAGAGCCAGGCTGGGGGGGGGGCTGGCTCACCAGGAGAGGCTGAGGGCACGGGTGGCACAACAGGGAGCAGAGCGGGCTCTGGGGTGGGAGCTCAGCCAGGAAATGCTCCCAGCCAAGGAAGCCCAAGGGGGAATTTTGTCTCAATCAAGTTTACACAAGGGGTTTCTTTCTGCCTGTGCTGCACAGCTGCTTGTGGTACCTCAGATGTTTGGCTCCTGGGATGTCTGTAGAGGCTCCCATCTTTTCCTTTCCTGTTTTCAGTCTGAGAGAGAGATGGTGCCCTGTGCTGTCTGACAGCTCCTAGGGGTTATTCCCTCTTCCAGGGAGGCACTTCCCCTTGTGCCAGCACAGCAGAGAGAACTTTCCCAGGGCTTTGGGGACAGCAGAGGTGTAAACTGTCCTGTGTGAGGAGTTCTGTCAGCTCAGAACAGGCCACATCCCACGAGGAGAGCACCAGGCACCGTGCCCTGCACAGCCTCTCTTCCTTCAGAAATCCCTGGTGGCTTCCACACCCATGTGCCCCAGAGCTGTGGTCATGGAGCAATCCCAGCTGAGCAGTGCATTCTGACACCCTCCTGGCTTTTCCAGCTTCCTGGAGGTGGTGATGGGGGTTTGCTGGTGCATGGCTGTCTTAGGTTGGAAATGGGAGTGTGTGTCCTATCACCATCTGTCAGAGGTGGGGCAGTTCTCTTCTGTTCATTGGGCAGTTTTCTTTATCTCTCCCACAACCAATCCTCCCTCCAGGAGATCTCTCCTGTCCATGGCCACTGAGTGTCCCTGCAGGGCTGATCAAATTCCATCATCCCATTGGGAGATGCTCCGCCCAGGGGAGGAGCCAAGCATTCCTACCTGGATCCAATCTGAGGATTGGGACACCACAGCAGCCTTTGCCCACTGCATTCCCAGAGGAGCAGCTTTCTTCTGCACTGCATTCCCAGAGGAGCAGCTTTCTTCTCCACTGCATTCCAAGAGGAAGCCCAGGCCCATCTCCAGCACCCCTGGACCTTCAGAGGAAAACTCCCCCCTTCTCCAGGATCCCTGCTCCAACAGAGCCACCCCTGGCACTGCAGGAGGAGCAGCCACCATGGAATGGGACTGTGCAACACCTTGACCCACAGGGGGTCAGCTCCTCTTCTCACTCTGGCAGTGGTTTGTTTTCTTTTTTTGTACTATTGCATTTGTATTGTAATTTTCCTTCTAAAGAACTGTTATTCCTATTCCCATATCTTTGCCTGAGAGCCCCTTAATTTCAAAATTATAACAATTTGGAGGGGGGAGGGGTTTACATTTCCCATTTCAAGGAAGGCTCCTGCCTGATGGCTGAACCTGTCTGTTCAAACCAAGACAACAGCTTGCTCTGGGCTGTGACACATCTTGTGTTTATTTGGGAGGTCATGGATTGTGCAGAGGCCTGGAAACCAGGGTCTCAAATGTCATTCAAAGGCCAGCTGCACCCTCACCTGACTGGAGCCAATCTCCCAGCCCTCTTGGCAGCATGAGTGAAGCTGAGTGCCATGGACAGCTCCCCTCCCTCTGTCAGGAGGTCACAGGCTCTCCCTGTATCCCTCTGGAGTGGGCAGGGTGGTGCTGCCTCACCTTGGAGCGAGGCCAGGACAACACACTGGGCAGGGCCAGCTCTCTGAGGGGACACAAATGTGCCCAAGTCCATCCCTACAGCTCCCTGGAGCACCCAGGCCCAGCATTCCAGGAGCACAGCCTCGGGGCTTTGGGGGTGCTCCCAAGCAGCCTGGAGCACCCACTTCTGGAAGGGTGACAGCTCCAGGGAGCCAGGCAGGGCAGAGAGGAGCTGGAGCTGCACAGTGCAGGGAAAAGAGCATTTTGGAGAGTTTCAGCCTCCCCTGAGAAAAGCCTCTTCTGGGTCAGAAGTTCACATCTCCAAAAGCCAGCTGGTTTGTGCTGTGCTTCTGGATTCCTCTCACACGGGAAGGCCCTGAATGATGTCTTCTGTCAGCCCTGACTGGCGAGGAGATCCTGCCTCATCCTGGCAGACAACGACCTGGCTGAAGTTATTCATGACTTCATCAGCCCTTGGCCAGCCTGCAGCCCTGCCCGTGCCAGCGCCGAGCCCGAGCTGCTGCTGCCCTTCAGCTGTCCCCAGCACACAGCACAGCCCAGCTCCACTGCTGGGGCTGCCACCAGGGACAGCCCCCGTGCTGCATGGCAGCACGGCCAAGGGATGGAAATAGAGGGTTTGGAATCACTGTGGATGTGAAGCTGATCTTGTGTTTTCCCATCAGGAGAGTTCATGACCCAGGGGATGCACAAAGCCTTTTTTCCTCTGTTTTGTAGCCACTGAAGGTGATGCCATGATGATTTTTTGCTTTTTCTTTAAATATTTTTTATGTATTCTCAGTGCCTTTAGCATGCATACTTGTAATACCTTGATATATTATATATATATATTCCTATATAATTCATATATATATATTTTTCCTTATTCTGATAACTTAGCATAGCCCTGGTATTGTAATTCCTTAATATATTATATACGTGTATATATTCCTTATATATATACCTATATTTATNAGTCCTGGTATTCTGTATTCTGTTAGGCCAGGAGACCAAGCA
This sequence comes from Peucedramus taeniatus, assembly GCA_013400575.1. Lineage (NCBI taxonomy): Eukaryota > Metazoa > Chordata > Aves > Passeriformes > Fringillidae > Peucedramus > Peucedramus taeniatus. Next base: position 87,273 of record WBNO01013935.1, read on the forward strand.
TCCTAAAGGCCTCACAGCTGGAGGCTGAAAAACCTTACACTACCTTGAGAAACCAAGGTCCCCTCCAGAATACATCCTGTAAAATAGAATTAAACCCATCCAGGGGGGAATACTTCAGGGTGGGAGGATATCACGCTATTCATTCAAGCCTCTCATTTGGGCATCCTTGTTAGAGATGCTAATTTGCAAGGTCTGTAAATTGCATATGGGATCTATCGTGTGTGTGCATTGTGGCACATTCCAGTGGTGCACCATAAGGATCCTTATTAAATAAAGGTAAAAACCCTTTATCCCTTAACCGTGTGTCAGGGGTTGGATCTGTTTCTTTTGTGTTTGTGGAATTTTTTCCTGGTGGTTTTGCTAGGTAACTCATTGCTGGGTACTTATGGGTGCTTGACTGAAACAAAAGGGGGCAGCAGGTTTCTCCTGGGGAACAGCAGGGATCAGGACAGTTCGGGCAGAGGACACCGCTCCGAAAGGGAAGTGGGAGTGCTAGAAGCCCTGCTTGTTTTTCCTGCACTGGATTTTTTTCTCCAGAGGAAGACTGGACTCATCTTGTCACCATCGGACTTTCCTACAGGACTATTTCTACTTCACAGACTGCATTTACTGCTCAAGGAGGATTTCATCTGGACTGCTTTTAACACCCTGATACCCAGGGTGTCAGGTCACATCCCTGACTCTGTCAGGGCATTTTCTGGGGTTTTGTTGTTTTTGTTTTACTTGTCTCTTAGTGCTATTACATTTGTATCTTTCTTTGCTTTGTCTAATATTCCTAGTAAAGAACTGTTATTCCCACTCCCAAATCTTTGCCTGAGAGCCTCCAACTGCAAAATTATAATAATCTGAGGGAGGGGGTTTACATTCTCTATTCAAAAGGAGATTCCAGCTTTTGCTGACAGGTGCCTGTCTTTCAAACCAGGACACCGTGTCTCAATTTTAGGACCAAGGAAAAGGCATCACAGCCAGGCAGCATCTCCAGGATCTTCACTCCAATCCTGCAGCCACTGCTCTTTTGTGAGGCTCTGTGCTCTGCCCCCAGACATTCCTCACTGCCAGCAGGCAGGGAGGTGGGAGCAGAAAACAGGAGCTGAGCTCTCCTGCTCAGCACCACTCCTTGATTCACCTCCCTCAGCTCCACAGGACTTTTCATCCCCGAGGCAGGAGAATCCTTGCACACTGCAGCCTCCAGAGGATCCTCAGGCACGCTGGGGAGCAGCCACCTCTGGCTGTTTTGTTCCCAGCTCTGAATGTGTGCCTGGAGAGAGGCAAAATGTGTGATCAGAGATGAGAAGGGGGCTGCGAGCCTCCCGCTCCTCCTCCGGCGCTCTCCAGACAATGAGGAAAAACAATTTGTGCAGAAGGAACGGGAGCAAGGAGCTCCGTGGAGCTGGCAGGGAACAAAACACATGAGAGGAAAAAAAAGGGAAAAAGGAAAGTGTCAGGTTGGGAAGAGTGGGAAGAGCTGATCATGCAGAGAGCTGGAGAAGGGAGACAGGCCCAGCTGGGAGGTCGGTTCAGGAGCTGTGTTTAACCCTGTGGGTGAGAGATGTTCCTTGAGAAGGAGAGGGAAGCGTGCATGGGGTGCCAGCTGGGAGCAGAGAGGGTTTCTCCTCTCACAGGGCATTGCTGAGGGTGGCACAGGCACCTCCTTGGGTGCCAAGGGACAGCAAAAGGGACAGTTTCCTTTCCTTCCCCTTCCCTTTTCCCTTTCATTTTTCTTTCCCTTTCCTTTTCCCTTCTCTTTCCTTTTCCCTCTCCTTTTCCCTCTCCTTTTCCCTCTCCTCTTTCCTTTCCTTTCCTTTCCTTTCCTTTCCTTTCCTTTCCTTTCCTTTCCTTTCCTTTCCTTTCCTTTCCTTTCCTTTCCTTTCCTTTCCTTTCCTTTCCCTTTCCCTTTCNTCTTCCCTCTTCCTTCTTCCCTTTTTTTCCTTTCCTGGAAACTGCTCTGGTCAGATCTCTGCTGCTGCTGCCACACCAGCAGTCATCACATTTTGGGGATAACAGCCTTCCTTTTGCTCTCCATTGGGCTCAGGAGTGCAGCACTGCCCGGGGGTCCCTGGGGAGGGGACAGGAGGCTCCCCTGCAGTGGCACCTGACTGTCCTTGTTGAGTAGCCATCGATCAGCTGGCCCTGCCCACGGTGATGATCATGGGTCGATGTTAATTAGTCCATTTGCATCCAGAGCTGGATCCCAGAGTGTGTGAGGGGTGCCAACGAGGCTCATTTGGGCTGAGAAATGGAGTTTTAATTCAGCCTCTGCATTCCCTCGCACTCTTTGTTCACCCCAGAGCTTCCCCTGTGCCCAAGTCCCTTGGTTAGAGGAGCCAGTGAAGGCCTGGAACAAGGATGAAGGGATGAACTCCCACATTTTGCCTATTTGTAGCCCAGATTTGGAGCCTGATCTCCACACAGTGTTTCCTGATCCTGCAAGCAAAGAGCCCCCAGCCCTGTCTGGAGGAACACAAACAAAATCTGTGCTCTGGCCACTGAGATTTCCATTTTGTGCTTCTCCTTCTCTGTCCCCACCCACAATGTGATTTAAACACTTCCTGGGGAAGCAGCCCTTCTCCCTCTGATCCTGCAGGGATGGCTGCTCCACCCTGAGACTCCAGCATGACCTTTCTCAGGTAAGTTCTGCCTTTCTGCAGTCCTGGTGCTCACACGGGGCCCAAAGAGCTCCTCTGAGCTCCCTGCAATGGGCTTCTGCTATCAGCAGCTTCTATCTGCAAAGCAATTGATAACAACAAATAATTAAACATGCATTTCTGTTTCAGCAGCCTCTGGGTGCTCTCTGAAGCAAAAACAAGAGCTCGTCAGTGTGGAGGCCCACAGGAAAATGTGTTTTTCCCAGTTGTGAAGTGTTGCTCCTGAATCCTTTTTTATTCTGGTCTGTGTCCATCTTATCTGCTGCTGTTCCTCAGGTCAGAGGCTGCATCTTCTCTGGCTCTGCTCTGTGAGATGCCAAGTGCAGGCAATTTGTTGTTATTTTTCCGTGCTGTTTGCTTGCTTTGCCTGATTTTGGAGCTGAAATGACATGTGGAGGGGATGGAAAAGCTCTGTTGCTGCTCTTAAATAATTCCCTGTGTAGATGGGCTTCTTCTGGAATGTGAATGGGCTTTCCTGATTTAGCTAAATCCACTTCCAGCTCGAGCCTGCTGCTTGGCCTGGGCTCAGAATGTTTGGGAGGGGAGCTACCCCAGGGCAGCTCCATCCCAAAATTCCAGCCTCCATCCCTGCAGTGTTTGTGGTCAGAGCTGACCAGGGGCATCTGGGGAGCAGCCACCAGAACATCTCAGAGGACGCTGACCCCAACCTCTGTCCTCCTCCAGCACTGCTGTGGCATTTATTGATTAGCCAAAACAAAATAATGTTGTTTGCAGAGGAGGCTGTGCTGTGCAGGGGCTGACAACACCTCCAACCGTGTCTCCCCACACAAGGCAGACCCTGTTGACCTGAACATGGATCCAGCACCCTCTGCAATGTCCCTGCTTCTCCCCCGTGCCCCATTTCCCACCCTGCTGCTGCCAGGGATGTCAGTGCTGGCCGTGCCACCAGCACGCGGAGCCCACGGGGCACAGAGGAGTCGCCAAAGAAGGGACAGCAGGGCCACGTCCCCCGCCCCAGCCCAGGGTGCAGTCCCGTCTGCAGGATGCTGGGAGCCACTGGGTGTCAGTAGCATCCCACTTCCCGGCCCTGGAGTCGGGAGGATGAGTTTTCCTCCGTGGAGAGCAGCTCCATCCCTCTGGGAGCAGCTCCATCCCTCCATAGAGAGCACCTCCATCCCTCTGGGAGCAGCTCCATCCCCCCGAGGTGCTGCTTCATCCCTCCAGGAGCCCCTCCATCCCTCCAGGAGCACCTCCATCCCCCCAGGATCGGCTCCATCCCCCCGGGATCAGCTCCCACCTCTCCCCCACCCGCAGAGGCAGCTCCTGCAGCCAGGGCAGGATGGCACCGGCCCCATCCCTGGAGCTGCTGGTTGTTGTCTGGATTTTCCCACCCCCTGAGCTCCAGGGAGAGATGGCTCCAGTCCAGGAGCAGTGGGATACCCTGTGGAGCCTCAAATCCTGTCAGGGATTGAGTGCTCACCCTGCCTGCTTTGGCCAAGGTGGCTCCTTCTCACAAGTGCTGCCAGACAAAAAGATTTTCTCCAAGTCACCTCTCAGGCTCAGCTCTGAAGCTGTCCCTGCACTGGTCTGTGTCACCTCTACCACCCCACACCCTCTTCACCTCAGCCTGAGGAGGATTTCTCACCCTGTGTCCCACAGTGGGGTGGAGGCAGGGCAGAAATGTCCATTTTGTGAGGGGACACTGCTGATGTCACCCTGCACGGGGCAGGCAGAGGGTGACACCGAGCCTGGGCACACCCTGAGCGATGCCAACCTCCAGCCCCATCCACACCCTCCCTTCCTTTGCTGGCTGCAACAACAAAGCCTGGGCTGGTGGATCTGTGCCCTGCAAAGCCCAGCTTAGCTGGGACAACACCAAACCTCAGTGCCCTGGCAGGCTCAGCAAGCCCAGAGTGCAGAGCAGAGCTCCCACCCTATTTAATACCAGGCACCAAAGAAGGCTTTCCCTGCCCAGATGAGGAGCTTTATATATCTTTAATTTTTTGAATAGCTCATTTACAGAACCTAATCCTCCAATTTTTAAGCGCTTTTCAAATAACACACAAGAAAAATTAAAGAAAGTCCTCCAGTTTTGATCAGAAACCCTGAGACAGGACCAATTAAAGGACCATTTCTGCTAATAACCTTTACCTCACTGACTTAGGTTGGAAATGGGGGTGTGTGTCCTATCACCATCTGTCAGAGCTGGGGCAGTTATCCTCTGTTCATTGGGCAGTTTTTTCTTTATCTCTCCCACAACCAATCCTCCCTCCAGGAGATCTCTCCTGTCCATGGCCACTGAGTGTCCCTGCATGGCTGATCAAATTCCATCATCCCATGGGGAGATGCTCTGCCCAGGGGAGGAGCCAAGCATTCCCCCCTGGATCCAATCTGAGGATTGGGACACCACAGCAGCCTTTGCCCACTGCATTCCCAGAGGAGCAGCTTTCTTCTGCACTGCATTCCCAGAGGAAGACCAGGCCCATCTCCAGCCCCCCTGGAGCTCCAGAGGAAATCTCCACCCTTCAGCAGGATCTCTGCTCCACCAGAGCCACCCCTGGCACTGCAGGAGGAGCAGCCACCATGGAATGGGACTGTGCAACACCCTGACCCACAGGGGGTCAGCTCCTCTTCTCACTCTGTTAGTGTTGTTTTGGTTTTTTTTTGTTTCTACTCTTACATTTGTATATTTTTTTTCAGTTTTCCTTCTAAAGAACTGTTATTCCTATTCCCATATCTTTGCCTGAGAGCCCCTTAATTTCAAAATTATAACAATTTGGAGGGAGGGGGTTTACATTTTCCATTTCAGGGGAGGCTCCTGCCTTCCTTAGCAGACACCTGTCTGTTCAAACCAAGACACTCACACAATAACACCTCACTCAGCCTCGATTGATGCCTGTCTGCTACAGCTGTCAGTGAGGAGAGCTGGCATCCCACCTGAGGGATGCGGCTTTTGCAGCTGCAGGGTTGGGTTTAGGATGGATTTAGGATTGATTGGGATGGACACAGCTCCAGTGAATACCTTGAGGCTGCGGGGTCAGGCAGCTCCAGCCTGGTGACTCCCATGGGTGGTTTCACCCCTTCCTCCCCCATCTGGACAGGAGCAGGGCGTGTTCCTGGTGCTCTTTCTCCAGGAGAACCTGGGATTGCTTGGAGCCTGGCAAATCCTGCTGGGAGCTCACACCCCTGGGTGTCCCTGCCTTGCTGCCTGCCAGGGCAGTGGGGAGGAAGAAAGTGCAAGAGAAAAAACCAGCATGGTGATGTAGGATAGAGAAAACCTTTTTCTCTTTCTCTTCAGAGGCTTTCTCCTTCCCCAGGATGTCAGAATTCCACACAAGTGTTTCCAAATTCAGGTTTATTTTGCAGCATAAAGTTTTAAGTTTAGCTAAGACTGAAACACTCTCCAGTTCTGGCCAAGGGCTCGTGGATCTGTGGCCTGGAGGCAATTTGCTGGGTGTCAATTCGTGTGCTGAACTTAGAGTGATTCTTGCTCAGAGATGCAGAGCTGTGTTTTGATGCCCCCATCCCACACCAGTCTGGTGGAGAACAGCACAGAGAACAAACTGTTGCTGCAAGAAGAGCTCCCTGCATCCCTCAGCTCCTTATTTCTGGGCTTTGTACTTCCCTTTTCTGTTTGCTTCACTTAAGCAGCTTCAACAACCAGAACTGTAAAGTCTTGGTGGGCTTATTTTTTTTCCTCCTGGCTCAGAATTTCATTGTTTTTCTGGAAATAACTATTTATTTTTCTCTGCTGTTGCTTTCTGCTTTCATCTTTTTCCTGTTCAAGTCAGCAGTCCCTCTCCTTGTGAATCTGCTCTCCCCTGAGACATTCCTGATTTTTGATCCCCTTTTCCATTCTCCTGGCAGCTCAATCATTTTTCAGCCTTTCTTTCCTCATTCCCTTTACATTTATTTTCAGTGGGATCTCTGGGTGAGGTGCTGCCTCCCTTACCCCACCCTTATCTTGACACAGAGATTGGGAACCAGGGAAGTTTCCTCTGGGATGGAAGGATGGAATCCCAGGCTCTCAAGGAGGCTGTGCCCTCCTGGAATTAAATCTCAGGGTGGTGGAGCTGCCCCCTTGAGCCCTTTGAAGTGTTTGCTTTCCCTTTTTCTTGTCCCTCCCCTGATTTTTATTTGTGGACCTCGTTTCTCCGATTAACCTCAGGGCCTGCAGGCTCCTAAGAAAGATGCTCTCACTTCATTAAGAGATAATGGAAGCTGTCAGAGGTTTGAAGGATTGCACTCGTGATGGGAGCAGGAGGGGGAAGAAATATATTCACAGCAAAGTTACATTTTCATGTAAATTGTTTAAAGATTTAAATGGTTTCTATTAGGAAGGGTCACCGGGGCTGTGCAGAGGCCTAAATTAGTCCTTCTGTGCAGAACTATAATATTGTCTATAAATGAAAAGGAATAAAGAAAGTTGTTAATTTTTTTTTCTCCCACTCTCTCATTTCAGCCCACATTTTTTCTCCCTCTGCCTTTCCAGCAGCCTTTCTCTCATTTTCTTTCATTCTTGGGTCTTCCTTTCTCATCTTCAGGCTGGACTTGGCAATTTTGCTGTGAGCTGGCCCTGCCTAAGCTGAGTTCTGTTGTAAAAAATCCTCGCCCTCCGTGGCAGGGAAGAATGATGTTCTGACTCCATGTGATCAGAAGGCCATTTTATTATTTTATGATACTATATTATTTTAAAGAAAACTATACTAAAGAATAGAGAAAAGGATCCTTACAGAAGACTAAAACAATAATAATGAAAACTCGTGACTCTTTCCAGAGTCCCCACACAGTTCTTGTGACCATTGGTCAGTGATTGAAAACAACTCACACCAGAGCCCAGCCAGGCTCAGCACTTCAGGTAAACAATTCCTAACACATTCCACATGAGCAAAACACAGGAGAAGCAAATGAGATAAGGATTATTTTCCCATCTCTGGGCCTCTCTCTGCCTTTTTAGCTTCCCAGGATAAAAATCCTGAGTGAAGGAATTATATTCAGTGAAATGTGAAGACCACAGAGCTCTGCCCAGGCAGCCCCAGACTGCAGTGCCTGGCTGTCCCCAAACACCTCCTCACAAAATGCAAATGCTGTGTTTTGGGTTTCCAGGCACACAGATGCCCCACGGGGAGGGTGATCAGTTAATTTGTTAATGACTATCCCAAGTGGGCTGTTGGTTCTCCTGCTGACATGTTAGGTGGAGTCACTGCTCTGTTCCTCCGCTGCAGGCTGGTTGGTAACTCATCCACAAACACATCTTCATCTAAATAATCACAAGACAGCAATTTGCTGGGGTGTTCACAGCCCAACGTGGCTTTGCACACTCCAGAGCCTGTCTGAATGTGATGGCACCTGTGGGGACAGGGCTCTCCTCCCTGTTTGGACCCCAGCCCTGACTCCAAAGGGGTGCTGCTGGCTGGGGAGAAGGGGATTTGCTTTCCCCTGGGAACCCTGGCTTTTAGAAGGGGGCAGTTGTGCCATCTCTGCTGGCTTTGCACACATATGTGTCAGGAAAATTAACCCACAAACACCAGAGATGTCCAAAAAGAAGACAGAGGAGTGCTGGAACTTTATTTGAATAAAGGGAGAGGCCATGGGGCATTCCCCTGGGATCTCTCTAATTTTTGGAGGATGCAGCTTCCTTTTCATCCCAATTTCCCAGCCACATTTCCCTCTCTCTTTCCCCATTGACTGAGGTACAGACTTCCCAAAACCCTAAATACCCAAGACCCCCTTCTAATATGTACCTCCCCCTTTTCTTTTCTTTGTGTCAATCAGTGGAATTCCTATGGAATGTTTGGTTCTTCCCATTGTTCCTTTCATCTCCCAGTATCTAACTTTATTTCCCAGCAGACCCCACAGTTCGTTTGTAAAAACAAATCTCTTTTATTCCTTTCATGTGGGACTGTGGTTTGGCCTCTAAATGCTCCTTGAGAGGTGGTTTCACCTGCAGACCTGTGAGTCAGAAATCCAAAGGTGCCTTCCCTCCCCAGTGCCCCCTTGCTCTGTTCATTCCTGAAATTTGGTGTTTCTCTGGTCCTGTCTCCCTGGAAGGGTTAAACCACCTGCACCTCCCTGTGTTCCCACCAGGGCCACAGGCCAGAGGAATAAAAGAGCTTTGGGGCAATCAATGATTTAATTTACAAGGAGCTGGACAGACTTTTCCCCTTGGAGGGCAGGAGCAGAGCAGGAGGCAGGGAGAGGTGTGTGCTGTGTCCTACAGCAATCCCTGAGAGCCTGCCCCGATCTCCAGGCTGTAAAACCTCCTAAACTCCCCAGCACGCTGCTCTCAGCAGAGTTCAGCCCCCTGGCTCATCCCTCCCATGCAGAACAGCAGAGATCAAATTCATCTGGCAGCTCTGGAGGCTCAGCTCTAATTACGGGAGGTGAGGAGCTGATTGCTCTTCACACACAGGCAGGAGGCACCGTGGAGACCTCTGAGGGGCGGGAGGTCTTTGGGGAATAGCAGGAGGGAGAGGGGTTTGCATGCAGATCGCTGGGAAGGCAGCAAAAGCAGAGGCTAAAAAGCTGTGGCTGAGAGGATGGAACTCCCTCTCTGCTGGGTTCTGAAGGATTTTGGCAAAGCTGGGCCAGCCTGCTGGTGGAGTAACAGGTCTCTTGATCTGGGGAAAGAAAGGAAGAAAAGATGCCTTTTGCAGTTTGCAGGAGCTCAGTAGCAGGCCTGCCTTTCAGGAAAAGCAAATGCAAAATCCTGAGCAGACTTCAAGGCAGTCATAGAACACAGAGGGAGGCACACACCAAACACCCTCCCCAAATGACAGCACTGCCATGAAAAAGGCATCTTGCAGCTGTCTGTTTCTGGGGTAGAGAGACTGCTCAGGATCTCCTGGTCATCAGCCTGAAATTTCCCTCAGTGAGACAAAACATCCTCCTCTTCCCGAGCAGATCTGGCTTCTCACTCAGCTCCTCATCCCCTTCTCCTTGGAATCACTGTCCCCCACAGATTTGCTCTTTTCATGGTGAAGCATCCTCTAATTCCAGCTGAAGGATGTCCTTGGGCTTTTTATCTCCATCTCTTCATCTGCCAGCCCCAAATAACTCTTTTCCCTGTTTCTCCAAGCGTTCTCTCAGCTCCATCAGGCAGCAGCTCCATCCCTTTCCTGTGCACTCCACCTTTTGCCAAACCCTTGTAGGTCCTCAAGGAAGGATCTTCACCCCACCATAGTCCCACTGTGCTGGGTTCAGTCAATCTCTGTTGAGTGTGGTTGGTTCAGGACTGCAAACACAGCTTTTCTCCGAAGGGAACATTTCCCCTGACACCTTCTGCTCTGGAATTTGCCTTTTCCAGAGCCACATTACATCAGAGATTTATGAGAGGCAGGTTCATCCCTGCCTTTCCCTTCTTTGTTTCCACTGTCTGAGCTCCCAGCTCAGGGCAGATGCTCCTTTCACAGGAGATTCTCTGCAACTGCTGTTCCTCAAGGTCACCCAATTTCTCCCACAGGAGAAATAGATTCCCTTCAGCTTTGGGGAATCAGCAATCTTCCTAAAGTCAATCTGTCTCTCCATGCCAAATCCATCAACACAGATGCCAAAGAGATGAGTCCCTGGGCCATTGAGGAGCTCCACGTGTGATGGTGGAATCCATCTCCTGCTCTGCAGGGATTAGCTGTCCCAGGTTTTCATGCCTGGAAGAGCTGGTCCCCTTTTCCAAGCAAGGTGCCAGTCAGTGTCACCAGGTTTGCACTGATGAGCTCAAGGTCTACCAGAGAAATCTCATTTCCATCCCAGGAGCAGCAGCCCCGAGTTCCTGTCACCAGCTCTCCCAAGGTTTTGCTCCTGGGCTTCTCAGGGGAGGCAATTTTGGCAGTTCCTTCAGGCCCTCTCTCATTTTTGGCTTCTTCCTGCAGGGTGTGGCCTTGTGGCCACTGGGGGATGTGTTTGAACAGCACAAGACCCATCCTTTATGAAAGCTTATTATTTTAGACTCTGTTCTGTGTTCTCCTCCAAAAGTGGCGGGAAATGGAAGCGAACTCCTGAGGTTAGAAGAAAGGCTCTTCAGCTGTCACGACTGCTCTGCCCCACTTCCCTGAACGTGGGAGCTGTGTTTGGTAAACTCCAGGCATATGGTCCCACTCCCAGCTTGTTGGATGCAGGAAAAGTCCTCGTTGCCACCTCGGTAATTTCATGTGCTAATTCATCCCAAATAGCCCCAGCTACTGACCTGCTTTAATACCTCCTGAAATTTCACTGAAATGGCATCAACTTCTGATCACTGGCCCCACGTTTATTTTCTAGGTCAACCTCTTCTGTAATGTCTTCACATCCCCTGAAATCCTACTAAAATAGCCTCGTGTCGTCCTGGATCAGTAACCATTTGGAGACAAAGTCTGTTTATTATCGTGCTCAGGAATAAGTGGTGCCTGCAATAAGCAACATTTGCTCTGCAATCTGTGCCTCAAAAATTAAAGCCTCCATGATGACTCAGTCCCAGTCTGACTGAGGAGATCTAAACTCAGGCTCCAGCACGACCTACAAACTCCTTGCAGAGTTCTTTCCCCAAACAACTTTTATTTTCAGCAGCCTAGCCCATCTTTTTCTTCTGGTCTATCCTTGCCAGAGTCTGATTCCAGTAATCTGGTGCCAATCCCTGCGTGTGGAGGCAGGAATGATGATTATGTGATATCTCCAGGTCCCTCTGTTTCTCCCAGAGTTCTCCTGAGATTTTTCAGCCTTAATGTCAGCACTTAACACCCAAACCTAACCAGGGGAGAATTTGCTCTCTGGAAATAGCTCAGCATCCTCAAACCTTTCTCATGGCATCAGGCCTTGAGCCTGTTGGATTGCAGGAGCAGCCTCTGACAATCACTCAGACATCCCTTGGGATCCCTCCAGTCCAGGGCTAGGACATGCAATCAATTCCTGTGGGATTCTGCGTCTGTTACTGTCCCAAGGGAAAGGACCATCAACAGCTTTTAGCTTAAATTCTTCTTTTTTCTTCTTTTTTTTTTCCTTGCAGACATCACAGCCTTCTGCTCTTTGGTCCCAAATATGCAGCAGGCTCAGCATTTCTTCCTACAAGTCCCCCCTCACTGACACTTGCCTGTTCCCAAGGTTCTGCAGGACTGGTTTTCCCCCCCATCTGCTTTTCCTCCTTTTTTTTGCTCATACCATTTCCCTTGAGCAGAATCCTGTCCCTCTTTGGCTTCAAACCATTGCACTCTCCACTGTGTCTCCCTCTTTTCTGCCGAGTTGGTTTCACACTCCCATTCAGGAGATCCTGCCAGCCTGGGGCTGGGATCTTTGGGTGTAAACACTTCCTTTCAGGAACACATCTAAGAACAACACAGAAGCCAAGCCCCCAGAATCCTGTTTATTACTAATTGATTAGTGGGGCATTTCTTCTCATTGTCACTATTTTTCCAGATTTAGACAGTGGAAAATCTCCCAAATTCCCTCCCAGCCAGTCTCACCTGAGATCTCCTGTTTGCTTTCTCCTCCCTTTCAGGTTTTTTATTTCCCCACTTGCACTCCATGCTTGTTCCAACACATTTCCTCCAGCTCAGCAGCTGGAGAGGATGCTTGGGGAAGGGGCTGTGGGTGGCAGCCCAGGATGTGGAGGAGGAACTTTTCCTTTATTCCTGCCATGCTGAGGGGGACTGAGTGAGAGTGATGGAGCTGGATGTAGAAGCTGATTTGGCTGGAAATGTGCCACAGCATCCCGAGAGCAGAAGGGACATCCCAAGTATCCACCACCACCCCATTCCCTCCTCCCACCCCCCCATCCCTCGTCTGCCAGCGCCTCTGAGCTCACACCACGTCTCCACTGACCCCCGTGTCATGGAAGGACACCATCAATATTATATTTTTTGCAGACATTATCTCAGAGTCAGTTCATGCCTTGTTGCAGGTCGGGCACGCGGCCGCCAGCGTGATCCTCCAGCCTTTGGCGTTGCCCGGCGCCGCTTGGGCATCAGGAAACTTCTTCAGCTCCTCCACGGCCTCTCCGCAGAGCTGGCGGAACACCGGCAGCCTCTTCTTGGCCTCGGGGGAGCCTCTCACATCCATGGCTTCCACCTCCGCGCGCGCGGAGAAGGCGAGGAAGGCGGGGAGGTGCCGAGGAAGAGAGGAGTCGCGGTCTTCATGTGTGCTTAGGTAGCGCTGGGCTGTAGGGTGGCAGGACGAGGGGCCGGGGGGGACGTGGCTGGCGCCCGCCCCGTCCAGGGGGTGGGAGGCAGGGATGTTTCTGCAGCTCTCCAGGAAGATGTAGCGGATGTCCCTGGAGGTGTGGTAGGGTGTGCATTCCGGCAAGGACAGGCTGCGCGCTTCGCACTGGAAAGCTGGTGCCGACATCGGTGCTGGTCTTGCGTGGGGATAAATCACAGAGTTAGTGAGGTGGGAGGTGAGGCAGCTCAGCAGGAATTATCAACAAATCCTCACGTCTTTTCCCCTCAGGAAAAATACCAGATTTCCAGAATCCTCCCTCCCCTCCCCTCTCCGAACTGACCAAGTTGCCTCCAGAAGAGCAACACAACTCTACCATCAACTTTCACAGCAAAATCAAATATCCACCAAAATTAAGGGTTTGCTGTGTCTGTATCCCAAGCTCCAGTTCATAGCTGAGTACAGCCAGCACCAGCCTGGGTGTGGGAGGGTGCTGTCAGAGGCAGACAGGTTGTCTCCATCCTTCCTGGGGCTCCCAAGGGGAATGAGTAACCACTGAATGGATTTAGGATCTGAAACTACCTCTTTGGGGAAAGGCCGACCCTGTGCACTCCCAGCCAGCCTTCTGTGTTCTTCCATCACGACCCACTGAATATTTCAGCTCTTTCCCAGGTTTTGTACATTTGTAAAATGTAGATTCTTGGGAGGGGGGAAAAATCCCAACCTACTCCGTGCTTTGATACCTGGCTGGAACCTCCAGAGGTGACAAAGAGAGAAGGCGACCAACCCGGTTCATGGATAATTCATCTCATGCATAACTCATGGCCACACATTTCATGGATAATTTAGAATAAGGGCTTGCAAGATCAGGATCTCACATGGAAGTGAAGGGTCTCTCCTGAACAAAGCTGATGGCAAACTCTAGCTGTGGGACACTGAGTTTCTGCCTGTGGCAACGTGCCAGTGGTTGCTAGAGCAGGAATGGTGTGGTTCCTTGCATGTTGGCATCTCCCAACCTGCCCAGACTCAGAATGCGTCTGGCACCGTGTCCTCTCTCTGAGAGTGGCCAAAATTTGGTCAGTCAGAGGAGGTGCGAGCATCCCAGCTCCACCAGGAGGTCTTGAAATCCTGGGGCTTGTCCAGAAATCCACAAAAAGCCCCGTCCCTTGCAGCTGTGGCAGACAGGGATTGTGCTTCTCCCAGCAGACTGAGGCAGCAGCTGGGATGTTCCCTCAGATGGGTTCAGGACCATTCACTGACCACTGAGGACCATTGGGCTGGGGGACACCAGTGCCTTGTGCCACCTCAGAGCTCTGGGACAGGGCAGTGGCCTCAGCTCCCAGAGGGTTTGGCTGCTGGAAACCCACCCAAGTGACCCTGCCTGTGCTCACGTTGGTGCCTGGCTCCATCCATTTTCCTACAGCTTTGGTTGGTGTCTCTAAGAGGAGCAGGATGTAATTAAGCATTTTTCTCCTCATTCATTACTGCTGCTCTTTTCTCCTCTCCCAGGCACGGTCCAGAACGGGATAGTTGATATTTTCTGGTGTGAAAACACCAGGATTTCACACAGTGAAGGAAGAAATTTGTGCTCTTAGACTTGGGAAGTTGTTTAAACCACCAGCAGGGAAAGCACGCAGCACCCAACTGGAGCCCAAAGCCTGAGCCTCACAGGAGGTCAGATCTTAAAGCTCAACTCCCAGGCATCAAACATTTAAAGAGACCAGTGGAAGGCTGAATTATTCAAATCACCCGACGTGAAACGTTTCCCTGCGAGGAGAGGAGCGCTCTCCTTCCCCGGCTCATTGTCTCTGCGGGGTGTCAGAAATGCTAAGGCTCATCCTGCCTTCCCCATCCCCCCTGAGATACTTGGAACAAGTGAAGCACTCCCAGCTGCCAAGAAACATTGAATATTTATGAATTCCCTTAATCACAGAGGCAGGGACCATTCCAACCAGCCTAGTTCGGCGATGTTCTGGCCTTGCCTCCTGGAGAGGATCAGGACTTGCTCCCACAGGTCTTTGTCACCACCCTGGAGCTGCTCAACAGTGGCCAGGGCAGGTGGCAAAGCCCAGCGGTAGCTCCAGGGATGGAGATATTTCATTCCTGCTCCTGCACTGCCTTCTGGGATAAGAAATACAAATTAATTTGCCTTGGGAGCAGAGAAGCAGCAAGGTCTGGGGAAAGTGTCCTGACTTCCCTCTGTTTTCTCACCACTGTTATCCCATTATCTCCCTGCACATGGTGTTTGTTTCAACCTCTAGAAGAAGAGCAAGCCCAATACAGACACCAAAGCAGTGATTTTTCTCTCTATTTTTTCCTTTTTACCCTCTTTCTTCTTTTCTGTTTCCCCAGCTTACAGTAACAGAGGGAACTGGAGGAATTAATCATGAGGAAAGAATTTTTCTTTGGTCAAAGTGAAATCCAAGTGGGAAGAGCAGGGAGTTCACTTTTATCTTCTTGTGTTCCAGCACACACAGAAATACATTTTTTAATTCCTCCTAAGCATTTGGTATGAAAGGAAAAGTTCTTGAAGGTTTTTTATTTTGGTTTTTTTCTGGGTTTTCCATCTGGGTTTTTTTTTTTTGTTTTTTTTTGGTTTTTTTTTTTTCAGTTGGGTTTTTTGGGAGATTGTATTTTTTTTTTTTTTTTTAAGATATTTATTACCTTCTTTTAACTGGCTCTGTCATGGAATGTTCAGAGACTCTGGATGAGAAAGCATCTGAAATTGGGTTTCTTTCACTGAGGCACTTGTAAAAACCATTTGTGGGTGCTCCCAACCTTCCCGGGTAAGAGATTTGTCAAAGGCCAATTACATCCAGTTGAGTTCACTGAGCAAACATCTGGCTTTTAAACGAATTTCCAAGGAGGAAACAGGGTGAGAGGCTGCTGCTGTGGTGGAAGGCTGTGACAGGAAACAAACCCGAGGTCTTCAAAATCCCATTTTTTTTTACAGTGAGGGTGGTTCCAGCCTGGAGGACTCTCCACAAGGAATATGTGTGCAGGGAGGGCAGGAGGGTCAATGACTGGCATGAGTCAGCTCTCTGCCTGCTCCCACTCCTGAGGCCACCTGGTTTGCTGGAGACTCCTCTGCTCTCAGCTCTGCCCTCCCTGGAGGCAGCAGGAGCAGAGAAGCTGCTCAAATATTTATTAAAAATCCCGATGTTCTTACAAGACTCACCGAAATCCAGGATACTTCTCTGTTTGGTCCTGACAGGAGATTAATGTCTTCAGAACACTTCCACGAGGAGCTGGATGGTATCCACCCTGGCTTTGGGGATTCTGGCAGGGGTTGTGCACTGATGTTGGAACATTCCATTGTCATGCGGAATTCTGGGCTGGTGTCACAAAGGAGCAAGGCCCGACCTCGTGTGGCACCAGTGGGAGGCTTTATCTCTGCTGAGATGTTGGGCACGGCCATGATTGGAGGGATCTGAGGAGCAGACAAACCCCAGGATTTCCCAGCAGCTGGCTGGAGGTGTCACTGTCCCTAATTAAGGAGTGGCAGGTCCCTCGGGGAGCAGTTGTCCCATCGGATGCTGCGCTGTGGTCTGGTCACACCAAAGTGGTCACTGTGACCACACATGTCACAGTCCCCTCTATCCCACAGCCAGACACGCAGCCACCCCCCAAAGGGACACCTGAGCACTGGTGACACCCTAAAAGTGCCCACACACCGCTGTGGGATCCCTGCAAATGTGGGATTTGGGGACATTTTGGCCACTCCCTTCATTTGGAAGTTCCCCTGAGCAGAGGCTGCTTGTCCTGGGATAACTCCTGAGTGAGCAAAGATCCTTTCACACCTCGTGCTTCCAGGCTGAGTGACAAAACCCTGGTCCCTCCTGTCAGCACAGAGCTCCAGAGCTCTGCTGGCTGCTGGAGGTACAGCAGAGCCTGGTGTGCTTCTGAAGGGCTCCAGCTTCCTGTCCTAAAACATTCCTCGCAGCTGTTAAACAGCTTGCTGCATTAAAAGCCATGAATGAAGTGGAGTCCTGCTTGTAAAGAAATAGGTTGCAGGATTTTTAGCACTCTGGGAATCGGGAGCAACAGTGCTTTGTAAATTAGATCTATTAAATACTTAGTGATATCAAAATTTCATGCGGTGCTTTTCTTCAAAGAAATCCGAGGTGGCTCTGCTCATCAAGCACTTCTCCCTCAGACTGACCTGGCCTTCCAGAATCACTTGAGAGATCCTATTTGATCCCAAGCTAATTCCTAATGAGATTTTCTACTTCCTCAAGGCTGGACCAGAGCCTTTTATGCAGACATTTCTCAGCTTTGAAGATGTTTTTCCAATACCAAGCACAGAGAGAATATCCTGGTCCTCGGGAGCCACGAGCCTGGATGTGAAGGAGATGGTTCCTTCCTGCAGTGGGTGATTCCTGTTGTGACATGGATTTTATTGAGGAGGCTGGGATGGCCCTGCTGAGTTTTGGCTTTGGTGGTTGCAGCCCTCCAGCTGTGCCTGGCAGGCAATGGGTTCCCCAAATAACAACAGGAAATGGGAAAGGTGCAATCAGCACGTCCTGGTCACAAATGAGCCAACAATCCAGGGAATGGGGCACTCCTGGTGCTGCTGGTGGGGTTTGCTGGGATTATCAGCTCACCCAGAGCTGCCTGGAGCTGCAGAGCTCCTGTGGTGCAGCACGGATCACCCTTGGCTGCTGTGGGATGGAGCCTTGGGAAGTGTTTAGAACCCTCTGCAGATTTCTGAAAACCCAGCCAAGATTCTGGACTGGATTTCAGCATCTCTCCAAACTGGAAATAGGTAAGTGGAGAGATCCTCCCAACTGGAGCTCCCCACGCCCAGCCACCCTCCAGAGCTGGCAAACAGAGCCCTCCTCCTGCAGCCAGTCCTCAGAGAGGCTCTGGGATCCCCCTGGGTGCATTCCTCTTGTTTATCCCTGCCTGTGTTGGTACAGCAGGTCAGGAGCTGGGAAGAGGCTGCCAGAGATAATGCACACCCTGTCATAGTAACAAGATCATCAGAAGGAAAACTGGGGAGATAATAAACTGGCAGGAAAGCTGAAGAGTGAGAAACAAAAGAGGAACAGAGAAGAAGTGACAATGTTATCTTTGTTTAATGCTCCTCTGAGTCACCATTATTTATTTAAGATATTCATCTGCCAGCTCCCAGCCCCGGCAAATTAAGAGATCCAACGGGTGCTGGGTTTTTTTTCTCATTGCCAACAAGTTGGTGTGTCCCAAAGGGAGAGGGATTTTCCATGAATGATGGATCCACCGTGGTGCAGCCTGCTTTGGAAGCCAGGAGGAGGCAGTGCCACGTGGGGTTTCTCCTGGGCCTGAATATTTCCGTGGTGGATTCACAGAGGCTGTGACACGAGGACAGGAAGGATGAGGACAACATCAGGGACAAGGAGAGCAGCAACAGCCCATTCCTACAGCTAGAATCCAGGTGCTGCATGGACAAAGCACAGGCAGCATCCTTTGGAAAGAGGCTGCAAAGTGGGGGGAAACAGCTCAGGTGTGCTGCAGCTCCCTGAGGAGAATGAGAGTGGGTCCATTTTAGGGTAACCAGGAGAGATGGTGCTGTGGGAACTGAGGGGTGACAAGATGTTGTCACAGAGAGCATCAAACCCAGCCCCTCACACACCTGGGCCAGGTGACACCTCTGAGCCCCCTCACTTCTCCTTCACTCCCAGAGAAGGATCCCCAAGCCAAGTGGAGACACCCAGGTGTGCAGCACCACGTGTGCCTCCATGTGTGTGTGTGTTTGGAGAGGCCTCTTCCCTCTGCCTTTTGCTCCTGCCAATTAACCCAGGATCCAGGAGAGCAGCAAGAACATGAATTTAACATATGGGCTCAAAATAGTGCAGACAGTGTTTCCCTCAGGGCTTTGCAAGGAGAGAGGAGGCACCTGGCAGGAGAAGTGGTGAAGAGGGAGGGAAGAAAGGAGTCACGACTGCCCAGCTTCCCTTGATTCGTGCCTGTGGCAGAGGAGGGGGTAAAAAAAGGGTGGCAGGAGGTTCAGAGAGCCCTGGCTGGGTGAGTTTTCCCCTTGCAGAGGGGCAGCTCAGCAGGGCTCGTGTGACAGCACTTGGAGCAGCCTCTCCCTCCAAGGGAACCAGAGGTCTGCAAACTGGTGAAGCGTGGGATTGAATAAATTAATGAGCTGAGGAAGGTGGATAGGAACACTCATCTGGCTGGTTAAAAAAACCCCAACCCACGAGAACTGAGGATTTATGGCAGGGGTCAAAGGCTCCCAGTCCTTCCTGGATCCAGGCTGAAAGCTCCACAGGGTCCCTCCCTCCTGAGTGGCTGCACATCCATTGCCAGCATGAAAGAGCAGGACAAAAATGATCCCAACCAAATAATCAGCAGCACAGCAGCCAGGAGGGCTGCACAGATAATTTTAAAATGTTAAACAGCAGCTTTAGCATTGTCAGGGGTTTCTGCTGGAGCCAAAAGAGAGCAGGGGAAGATCTGAAGGATCAGATGGGGGATGACAACATAACCCAGTTGTCAGTGGCTGATTTGGGCCCTGTGGAACTCCTGCTGGATAATCTGCTGGCTGGCACCACTTTGGCACGTGCCACTCCAGCAGGAGCTCCCCTGCCCTGATGAAGGAGGCTCAAATCCATCCCTGTCCCTGGGCTGGCACTGGGCTCAGCAGTTTCCTGGCGCTCCAGATACGCCCCCAAAACCAATGAAGCCTCAAGTGGCACCTCTCCCTTGGCTGGAAAAAGATGTGAGAGCTGCAGAGAAGGTTTTAGTGAGGCCAGCACAGACCGTGGTGGGCTCGGTGCCAGCAGCCACCCGTGCCCTCTTGGCATTAATGGGGTTTTCCTGCTTGCCCCATGGCCACCTGCCCATGGGCCCTCCCAGCCCATCTGACACAAGCTGTTAAACATCTGCTCAGCCCTAATGACTCCGTCAGGGCCTGCTGGAGGGGTGACCTCGGCCTGGAAGGCACCGGAGCCCATCGCCAATCTGCCAGCCCAGCTGTCACCCCCGGGCACAGCGAGGCCACCAAAGCCTTCCTGCCACCACACACGAGGCTCCTGCAGCTGCAAACACCTCCAAGAAGAGCCAACAGCTCCTCAGGGAATGTTTTTGGAAAAGGTTTTGGAGACCTCAGCGCTCTCACTTGGCAAAGCCCCAGCCTTGTGTGCGGTGGAAAGAACCAAACATAAAAACTGTGATGTCCCCTACTTTTATTTTATGTGTTTGTTTTATTTGGGGTGTTTATTTTCAAGGAGATTACCAGTAAATTTAATGTCAATACAGTTAATCCCCATATATATTTATTGAGGGCAATTAGCTGGCGTTTCTATTAAATATACACAATAGAGAGGTGGATATACAGTTTATACAGTATAATTAGATATATACACACACATAAACAGATGCATAACTCTGTCTGCAGCCTGTATGGGTGAGGAAGGACCAGGGTAATGTGCCATGACAATATTTATCTCACACCATATTTATACCCTGAGAGCTGGAGAAGCACAGAGGGGCTCCACAGAAACAGCCACAAGCAGAGAGAGTGTGGGAGGAAGATGAGGGCAGTGCCAGGGAGATTTTGGGGGAGGAAAAGGGGTTTGGGACCTGGGGAGTCAACAGCAAAGGGAGACTGAGTCATTTAGAGGATCCAGACCAGAGGGAAGCAGCTGCTAATGTGGAGCAAGGGGCACAGGAGTTGGTTTGGGTGCATTTCTGAGGATTTTGCTGTGAAGGATAATTTCTCTTTACTGTGATGGATAAATTCCTCTTGGATGTCCTGTAAACCTTGTGTGTGAGCAGGCACTGGGTGGAGGAACCCTCCTGCCCCTTGCCTGGTGCCAGAGCATCCCTGGAGTGCAGCACCAGCCCCAGCAATGGGCAGGAAATGCTGGAGCCCTTCAGCACAGCCCAAGTCCAGTCTGGGTGCAGCTGTGGGAGCAGATGTTGGAGGGAAAAGCAATCTCTGAAAAGCAAAAGCTGCCAATCTCCCTTGGCTTTTTCTCCAATATCCTTTCCCTGGTGAAACCTGCCTTGCTCCAGCTGGAGTCTCCTTGGCTGGGGAAGTGGTTGGATGATTTTCTCTTCCAGCCTGGCAGCTGCCCTCTGTTTGGAGCGTCCACCAGCCTCTCCAGAGCTGAGAGGCTGAGGGAGATTTGGCATTTCCATGATCCTGCATCTCTCAGGTTCTCTGGAAACACAGGACAGCAGCTGGGTTAGAGGACTGAGGAGAATTTCCTTTATTTCCCACCCCTCCTTGAGAAGTGCATGAGATGTGGAGTCAGACAGCATTTCTAGACCTCATCCCACCAGGAAAAAAAGGCCCTTTGGAGGTGGTTTGAGACAGATTTTTAAACCCAGAAAAATCTGACCCCTGTGGAAACTTTCACACCCTTATCCCAGCTTTAGAGTGGGTGCAAGTGTTTGAGCAACGTGCCTCTCCCCAAAAGGCCACCCCTTACCTGGATACAGCCAAGCCTGGCACTCTGCAGGCTTGCAAAAGCCTGCAGCATTTGTTAAACATGCAAATTATAGTTTATCACTAGCAGGAATAAAAACTAACACTGTTATTTCCCCTGTTCAGCCTCCCCAGCAGCCATTCCCACTCGTGCTGGAGCTGCTCAGCTGAGCAATGGGAGCTGCTCCTGGCTGTGCCTCCAACTCCATCATCCCAAACCCCTGAGAGGGCAAAGAGCCTCCCTCTCTCTGCATCCAAAACCTGTGGCCCATCTCAGAGTCAGTCCCGAGGGCCGAGCCTTTCCTGCTTTAAAAACAAAGTCAATTTATTCCTTTTTGTTCTCCCTCCACCTGCTCCTTCTTGGCTGCCACCAGCCTGGTTTTCAATCACGAAGAGCTCTCACTGTGGGCTGCACAGGCAGTGTTAAAATCCTGCCTGCAGCTACTCGTGGTGTGAAGCTGCCTCCAAAAGACTCCCAGAGTCCTCAACATTCCTCTTTCCCTTTGAGTTTCTCCAGCATTGTCCCAAATACAAACGAGTGGCTGGATGCTGGGATCACTTTCCTCCCCTCAGCTCCATATCCTGCTCCTCCAGGGCAAAGAATGGAAAATCATCCTCCTCCCTCTCCTCCCTTCCAGTTCTGCTCAGGGAATTTGATTCCCAGCCACTATTTCTGGCTATCGATTCCTGCACTCCCCACTGTGGGGGGAAGTGACCTGTAACCAGAGCAGCAGTGCTGGGTTTATCAATCTCCTTAAGATAATTGGGAACACGGGAAGGTGGAGAAGGGAATAAATGGTGTGAGTGAGAGGAGTTTGTTTACCACTCAGTGGGGAAAACCACAGCCAGGCAGGGAAGCCCTGCATTTCATCATGGCCAGCCTGAAGGAGCTGGCTTTGGATATGTTCTGGTTTAGGGACAGGATTCTAGGTCAGGATTTGGGAATATCTATCCTAGACTCCTGTCCCATTGGCATCAGATCCCAACTCTTGCCTTAGAAAGGTCTCATTGCCTTGGAGAAGCCATGAGAGCCCAGCCTGGGGATGGAGGGGTTGGATAAGAATTGTTGTGACCATTAATGGATCCAGAACACAATAAATTCACCTTTCAGGCAGAGCCTGGGTTTGGAAGGGTTGGGTAAGAATCTTCATGACCATTAACAGATCCAAACCACAATAAATCCCTTTTTCAGGCAGATCCCATCCCCGCAGCCCACACCTCCCCTCTCCCAGTGCCCTGCTGAGGAAAGCACTGCTTGGCACACTCAGAAGCAGCCCTGGAGAGATAATTACTATTTTGGCCTCTTTGCTATTGAAATGTTGCCTGTAATTAACTCCCAGCCCAGGAGCCAGACCCCTCCTGGGAAGGGACCCCTTGGGACTGGCTGGGATCAGCCAGGAGCGAGTGCAGGGTTCAGTTCCACAGATCTCCTCCGATTTGTGGTTCAATTGCTGTAAGCAAACCCAGCGATCTGAGGGTGATTAAACACCCCAGTGCTGCCAGAACAAACCCCCAGCTCCCATCAGCAGCCAGGAGCAGCAGGTTATCTGCAGGTGTGTTCAAAGCCCTCGTGGTGCCCTTGCACAAACAGATTTCGAGGGTGCAGGAGGTGGCTGGCAACAGAGAGTTAAAAATGAGAATTAAACCCACATCTCCTCAAGGCTAAGACAGGGCCTTACCCCCAAATAATCACTTTGCTGCTCCTCCATGACCTCTCTGAGATGCAAATAGCTTTGCAGTGGAAGGGCTAATTCATTCTCACAGCTAAAAATGATCATTGCTGCAAGAAAGTGTTCTGGGCGTGAATGCTTTGCGCAGCAAATAGCAGTATTAACAGGTTCATTTTCTCCCAGCAATGCTATCAAAAGCTCTTTAAGCTGCTTCCAGCTCACAGCACAGACGCAGCAGCCTGCAAAAGGGGTGGGAGATGGGATTGCAGGCAGACCTCCCACCTCAGCCTGCAAAACCAGCCCAGCCCCATGCTGGGAACATCCAGGAGAGTCCCTGTCCCCTCCTGAGGTGCCCCTGTCCCGGGGATGGCTCCACTTCTGAGCCAATATTTGGGGGATTTCTGCTTTTTTGGAGATCAACAGGCAGCGTTGGGAATGGGGTGGATTCCTTGGACAGGGCAGTTCCATGTCCCACTCCCCCAGCTGATTTTGGGATCGCTGGGAATCGTGGTTTGCCTGCACTCAGTTGTCACCTGCTGCTAATTGGTGTGGTTAATTGGTGTGGCTAATTGGTGTGGTTAATTGGTGTGGCTAATTGGTGTGTTCCCAACTCTAAACATCACATCTCACCTCGGTATCTCCAAGCTCTGTATGGAGGCTGGGTGTAAATCTTTATCTCCTGCACTTTTCCTGGAATATGAAGGAATAAGTACTTGAATCCCTGAAATTATTGGATGGATCATTGCCAAAAACTGGGAGGGAAACATGAGCTGCTGATGCTGTGTTTATCCAGGTATAGCTACAGGTGCTGTAACTCAGGTGTGGCCGTGATGCTCCAGCTCAGCTGGGTTTGGGAATTGTGTGATAAATTCAATTTGGGGCTAATTCCAGCTGCTTTTTAGACATCTTCCCAGGGACTCCCTGACTTCTGTGCAATGCCAAGCTCTTGAGCATCAGAGAAGCACAGAGCAGTTTGGGTTGGAAGGGATCTTTAAAGGTGCTCGAGGCCAACCCTGCAGCACTGAGCAGGGACATCTTCACCAAGACCAGGTTGCCAGAGCCCCATCCACCGTGGCCTTGAATATTTTCAGGGATGGAGCATCCACCCCCTCTCTGGACAAAAAAAAAAATTCCTTAGATCTAACCTCGATTTTGGCCTTGAATATTTCCAGGGATGGAGCATCCACCACCTCTCTGGACAATAAAAAAAAAAAATTCCTTAGATCTAACCTCGATTTTGGCCTTGAATATTTCCAGGGATGGAGCATCCACCACCTCTCTGGACAATAAAAAAAAAAAATTCCTTAGATCTAACCTCGATTTTGGCCTTGAATATTTCCAGGGATGGAGCATCCACCACCTCTCTGGACAATAAAAAAAAAAAATTCCTTAGATCTAACCTCGATTTTGGCCTTGAATATTTCCAGGGATGGAGCATCCACCACCTCTCTGGACAATAAAAAAAAAAAATTCCTTAGATCTAACCTCGATTTTGGCCTTGAATATTTCCAGGGATGGAGCATCCACCACCTCTCTGGACAATAAAAAAAAAAAATTCCTTAGATCTAACCTCGATTTTGGCCTTGAATATTTCCAGGGATGGAGCATCCACCACCTCTCTGGACAATAAAAAAAAAAAATTCCTTAGATCTAACCTCGATTTTGGCCTTGAATATTTCCAGGGATGGAGCATCCACCACCTCTCTGGACAATAAAAAAAAAAAATTCCTTAGATCTAACCTCGATTTTGGCCTTGAATATTTCCAGGGATGGAGCATCCACCACCTCTCTGGACAATAAAAAAAAAAAATTCCTTAGATCTAACCTCGATTTTGGCCTTGAATATTTCCAGGGATGGAGCATCCACCACCTCTCTGGACAATAAAAAAAAAAAATTCCTTAGATCTAACCTCGATTTTGGCCTTGAATATTTCCAGGGATGGAGCATCCACCACCTCTCTGGACAATAAAAAAAAAAAATTCCTTAGATCTAACCTCGATTTTGGCCTTGAATATTTCCAGGGATGGAGCATCCACCACCTCTCTGGACAATAAAAAAAAAAAATTCCTTAGATCTAACCTCGATTTTGGCCTTGAATATTTCCAGGGATGGAGCATCCACCACCTCTCTGGACAATAAAAAAAAAAAATTCCTTAGATCTAACCTCGATTTTGGCCTTGAATATTTCCAGGGATGGAGCATCCACCACCTCTCTGGACAATAAAAAAAAAAAATTCCTTAGATCTAACCTCGATTTTGGCCTTGAATATTTCCAGGGATGGAGCATCCACCACCTCTCTGGACAATAAAAAAAAAAAATTCCTTAGATCTAACCTCGATTTTGGCCTTGAATATTTCCAGGGATGGAGCATCCACCACCTCTCTGGACAATAAAAAAAAAAAATTCCTTAGATCTAACCTCGATTTTGGCCTTGAATATTTCCAGGGATGGAGCATCCACCACCTCTCTGGACAATAAAAAAAAAAAATTCCTTAGATCTAACCTCGATTTTGGCCTTGAATATTTCCAGGGATGGAGCATCCACCACCTCTCTGGGCAATAAAAAAATCTCAGGGATGGAGCTTCCACCACCTCTGTGGGCAATACGAAATGCTTTCCTTAGATCTAACCTCGATTTAACTGAAAGCCATTCCCCTTGCAGCGGTATATCCCATTGCAGGATGGCCTGTTTGGGGTTCGAGGCATGGAGATGAGGCTCTGCAGTGGGAAGGGGGACAGGGCTGAGCATCCTTTCCCCCAGAGCAGCAGGCTGTGGATCCCCAGAGCCCGGGGATGTGCTGGAAGCAGCAGCTGGCTCTGAGCAAACGCTCTCCAAAGGTCGGCAGCGCTGCTCCCTTCGTTCGCGGGAAAGCCCACACGCCTTCCCCATGACAACCTGTTACACGCTCCAAAGCTAAACAATGTTGCTCTTTTTTTTTTTTTCTTTTTTTTTTTCTTCTTCATTAGTTCCTGCGTTGCCTCTTGCGTTCAGCAGAGCTGCTGCTTCTGCCTCCTCAAATCCTAATCGAGGCATTTCGGGGTGATGGGAATTTTTGTTGTGCCAGGAAATGCTGGGGAGAGCTTGGCTGAGTTTTCTTGGCGTTGCTGGGCGAGGGCAGAAATGGGGAGAATGGAAAAGCTGGGATCTTGCTCCAATTTCATAGCCACAGCGATGCAACTGTCAGGAAAATGAACCCACAAACACCAGAGGTTTGTGTTCAACGAGGAGACAGAGGAAGGCTGGAACTTTATTTGAATAAAGGGAGAGACCATGGGGCATTTCCCTGAGGGTCTCTCAGATTTTTGGAGAATGCAGCCTCCTTTTTATCCCAATTTCCGAGCCACATTTCCCTCTCTCTTTCCCCTTTGGTTGAAGTACTTGAGAGGTTCAGACTTCCCAAAACAACAAATACCCAGCACCCACTTCTAATATATAACTGCCCCCCCTTTTCTTTTTCTTTTCCCTCTCCTTTCCTTTCCTTTCCTTTCCTTTCCTTTCCTTTCCTTTCCTTTCCTTTCCTTTCCTTTCCTTTCCTTTCCTTTCCTTTCCTTTCCTTTCCTTGTGTCAATCAGTGGAATTCCTATGGAATTTATGGCTCTTCCCACTGTTTCTGTCATCTCTCAGTATCCAATTTTATTTCTCAGCAGACACACAGTCTATTTGTAAAGACAAATCTCTCTCATTCCTTTCACAGCCCCAGAGTAACCTGGCAAGAAAGCTGCTTTCTATGGGGAAAAAAGGGTAAAAGAGGGATTATGGAGAACTGTGGCACAAAGAGGAGCTGGATAGAGATGTCCCTCTGTCCTCCACAGTGTCCACCTGGCACGATGAGCAGCTCCAAGGCAGGAAAAGGAGCCCCAACACCATCCTGGGGGTCTCCATGGGACAGCAGTGCCCAAACCCAGCCAGCCCCGAGCCCCTGGCTCCAGGGGACATTTAATTGTCCCAAATCTCAGGGACAGGCTGACCCCAGAGCATCCCAAGGAAAGGCTAAACTCAAAACCCAGGCTCCATTCCTGGATCCATCACACGCCCCCTCAAGCACCTGGGGCAAACTGCTGAGGCTTTCCACAGCAAAACAGCATTAACAGGCCTGGCCTACTTTGCAGGGATGTTTTGAAGACAAATTTGTATTTCCCTAGGGAAAAAGGGCTCGTGGAAAACCTGTTCACACACCAAAACTGGGCTTAGCCTCCCAGTTTGTAAATGACTTGCTAAGGAGCTGTCTCCAGGGAGAAACTTGCTTTTTCTTCCTTTTTTTTTTTTCCTTTTTTTTTCTTTTTCCCATGGAAGAAAAAAACCCTCTCAAGATAAATTCCTGGCTATCAAATCAAAAGATCTTCGGTAACCTCTTCGGCTATTAAAGTCAAATAACGATCATAATGAGCACTGCAGTTTCACTCATCTCAGAAGATAAAATAAGAAAAGCCAGGCCAATTTCTTTTTGCTTGCCAGCAGATAAGAGCCTGACCCAGATTGGCAGAGCTCAGCTGCCTCCACAGCTTTGATTTTTCTTGGGGAAGCTCAGTCCTGGCTGGGGGACCCCCAGCCCTGAGGTTTCAAACCAGGTGTGATGATGGAGAGCAGCAGCTTTGCTCTCCCACTTTTTCTTCTCCCTGAGCACAAAATCAGTTTAAAGACTAAAGAAAAGGGAAAAAATAAACCCCTGCCCCAAGCTGTGAGCGCTGATCCCTTGGGAATTGCAGCCTGAGGTGGAGAAAAGCAGCAATTAATGCTTTGGAGAGGATGAGGTTTGTGCTGTCCCTCCGATACCTTTACATTAATTATATTTAAAAGTACTTTCTGCCAAGCCAGACACTTTAGTATCAAAAAAAAAGTTCCTTTTGTCACTTTTCCCCTTTATTTTTGGCATCCCTGTGAGAGGGCAGGAGAGATGGAACGGGCTAAAACAAAGTGATCTGATTGAGTAATGAATAAAGATTAATGAATTTTTGCTACCGTCAATGATTCTATGGTAATTGCTTTAATAATATAAAATTATTTTCTGCTCCAAACTATGATTAATGATACCAACGGAGCATTTGAATCATGGGCTTGTGTTTTTTGTAAGTTCACTGATTAAATAACTAATATAATAGTTTACTCTTAATTTTTCTATGGGCAGCAATCACCCATTAATTAATTGGGGCACCAGGGTTGAGCGAATCTATTGTTTTGTGTATCAAAACTCTCCCTCATCCCTTGACTCCTCACCAACACAATTTAAAGGAGCAAGAACTTCTTTTCCACGTTGTTGTTTTTTTTTTATTTTCCACATCAGAAAAATGCTCATTAATTATATTTTCAGGGTAGCGGGAAATGAAATGGGGGACACTCATTTTAGGGCGAGATGCAGACACAGTGAGCAGGGTCCTGTCCCAAAGCCAAGGGGAGAAGAAGAAGAGGATTTTTTCACCCAATTTTGGGGCAAAACCATCCCATTTTTGTAAGGTAATGTAACATTTTTGTTACATTTGTAACTGTTTCATGTTCACTAGACCATCCTGGACACGGGGTCCTCATTTGCACCCCAAAATCTCCACACCTGGGAACTCTTTTTGCCTCTCTGGCACCAAAGATAAATCAGCCGAGGCCTCCCCGCCTCTGCGGGGTGTTAATGAAGCGTTTAATCATTTACTGTTTCTCTTGCTCTGCCTCCTTTTTATTTCGGTTTTCAGGAATCAGAGAAACACTGGAGCGTGGCAAAAGGCAGCTATTGAACGTCTGTGTCTGTTATTTGCCCCCGTGATGGGGAATTAATTGCCTTTTGATTAATGAGCCCTTCAGAGCCGGGTCTGAGCTGGGACTGAAGGGAAGGAGGAGACAGAAGGGAAGAAAATCAGCAGCTCTGCTCCAGCCTTGGTGTTTTCTGGGCTGCCAAGAAGGGGTTAAAGAGCCAAAAGCAGCATGGGGAGGGATGGTGGGAAGGCAGAGGGAGAAATCTTAGTCCTGGCATGTGTCAGAGGAGAGAGAGAGAGGGAAATTGAAGCAGCAGTTTTAATTCTGTGAGTGCTTTCACGCCCCTTGAATGGAGAAGGGGAAAATTATTTAATTAAAAATATATTTACTTTTAATGCAACCATCAATATTTCCATCCGTGCTGATTGTGGAGAGGGGTTGTGTGTTTGCATGTTTAAACACTTGGGAGCTCTGCCTCTCACTGCTGCTGCTCCAGAAACAGCCAGAGAGTGTTCACACTCAGATCTTGTTCACACCCAGATCCTGAGCACACCCAGATCCTGTTCACACTCACCTGCATCTGTGAGCACACTCAGATCTTGTTCACACCCAGATCCTGAGCACACCCAGATCCCTGTTCACACTCAGATCCTGTTCACACTCAGGTCTTGTTCACACTCACCTGCATCTGTGAGCACACTCAGATCGTGTGCAAACTCAGATCCTGAGCACACTCAGATCCTGAGCACACCCAGATCCCTGTTCACACTCAGATCCTGTTCACACTCAGGTCCTGAGCACACTCATCCGGGGCCCTGTTCACACCCAAATTCTGAGCACACTCAAATCCTGTTCACACACACATCCTGTGCACACTCAAATCCAGAGCACACTCAGATCCTGAGCACACTCAGATCCCTCAGCACACCCACCCAGCTCCCCTGATTTCCCATGTTTGGGGACCAGGTCCTTTTTGGCAATTCCCAAAGAGGATTCCCATTAACAGCCTCCACCCTCTGACACCTCTGGATTTCAGGTCCCCCGTGGGTGTTTTGCTGTCATGACCTTCCTGGGTTTCTTTTGAAGGCACCAACAAACCCTGGGGTCCCAGTGCACCCCAAAATCTATCCCTGCTGTGCTCCTGGGCTGGTTGGGTGCCTGGGTGCTGCTGGGTGAAGTGCTCCAGGTGTGAGGCTGGACCAGCAGGAGCATCCCCTAAACCCAGGAGCTGGGAGCTGCCCCTGCTGCTGCTCCCTAAACAATTTAGACAACAGAAAATGGCAGGATTTAGGGATTCTGCCAACAACCCACCAAGAGTTGTACAGTAAAGCTCCTTCAGATCTGTATTCCCTCCCAGTGTCCAAACACTTCCCAGTTCCCCATTTGCCTGTCTGGTTCCTACCCTCCAAGATGGATTTAAAGGATTTCTCCACAATAGCCTTTAAATCTCCTGGCTGGGCTCTGCTGAGTGGTGGCACACTCTGATGAGGCTCTGCTGGCCCGGCCTCCCCCCGGGGCTGACCACACAAGGACAGAGGCTTTGTGTGAAATACAACTCCAGAAAGGGGAAACAAAAAGTTTGGCTTGTAGAGGAAACAAATTGCCTTTGTCAGTGTGACCTTGAAGCTCAGCCACCAGCCCAGCAGGAATGGCAGTTCCTGCTCAGATATCATCCCTCTTCCCCTCTCCAAAGAAGCTCCTGTCTCCCAAGACTGGCAGCATCATTCCTTATTTCCAAGGCCTGCGCTGTGTTGCTCTGATTTTGTTGTTCATTTACTGGTTTTCAATATTTGCAAGGCCACGAGGAGCAAGTCCTCCTTCCCTCAACGTTGCTCTGCTGATTCCCAGCCCCATCCTCGCATTCCCACGGCTCTCAGGGATGTGGATCTGGGTGGGAATCACAGCTGGTGATGCCAGGAGATTCCCAACTTCGTCCACCAGCTCTGCCTCTCCTTGTGGATGCAGCTCACAGCTCCCTTTCCGCTCTCATGTTTCAAGTGGAAAATTTGGTGAAAACAAAAAATTAGCAGGACATTCTTCACGGAGCAGCAACAAGCAGCACAATCTATTAGCAACAGCCCTTTTTTTTTTTGGGTTTGTGCTCGGCACACGTTTCCAGCAGAGCTGCTGAGGGATGGAGCAGTCACCAGGAGCTGAGAGCCTGTGGATCTCCCTTCTCCTGGCAGCTCCTTGGTCTCAGCCCACCAGACTGGTCTCATCACTCCACATCTCCCTTCCTGGCAACCAGATTGGTCTCTTGGATCTTCTTCCTTGGTCTCAGCCCACCAGATTGGTCTCATCACTCCACATCTCCCTGAAGGAAAAGGTCGCTCCGGAGGCTCCGGTGAAACACAAACGCAATTTACTGATTTTTCTGAAAATGCTGTTGAAATTATATTAATCCCTGGCTCCACAGGAAAGATCAAAAGAGCCAGGGAGGCAGTGTTGGACATGGAATGGAAATCGTGCTCTGCAGAGAGAAGAAAGGGAATTGGAAACTTCCTGGTGGAAGCAGCAGCTGGGTATTTAAATCAACCCCAGTGGCGGCCAAAGTTGCCTTTGCTGGACCCAACCCATTGAGCAGAAATGAGGACAGAGAGCCCCAGAGGGTTCCTGTATTTCAATCCCTGTGCAGAGCAGGCTCTTCCTGAGCCATTTTGGAGACAACACCGCAGTCAACCCTTTGCCTTTTATTGCCACAGTCTGTTCCACTTCTCATCAAATCCAGCCCTGGATCTTTCTCCCAGCCCGTTGTGGCCCATCTGGTGTTTGTGTCGAGCTGTGCTCTGGCCCTGCCTGAATTTCAGCAGCTTTGGAGGATATCTCAGGCCCTTTCTCCTGTTTTCCATCCCTGGCTCTCAGCTCTGATTTTGGTTTTGTGTCCTCCCAAGCACCGCTGGCCTTTCCTGGGGTGAGCCCTCTGCAGATCTAATAAACGTCTCCTCTCTTCCATCACTGGGGAGGTTAATTGGAATATTGAATCATAGCAGATGAAGAGAGACTCCTGTTAGACACATCCCTCCTTTCTGACAGGGAGCCATTGATAATCCCTCTCTAGGTACAGCCAAATTGCCAGATAAAGCTGTTTCCAACTGTGCTGAGGAGAATGTCACGGGGGGACAGCTTGGAGAGCCTCCCTGAAGTAAAGACAGATGACATCTCCTGCATCCTCCCCCAGCACTGTCCCTGCCACCCTGTCACTGGAGGAAATTAGATTGGTTTGACCCAATTTGGGCTTTACAAATTCGTGTTGGCTGTGCCTGATTTTCCTCTGTTCTTCCAGGTGCTCGCCTTGTTTGAGACAAACTCCTCCTCCTTCCCCTCTCCCAAAGGCAGGTGTTGCCTCTGTCCTTTTCCACATTTTTGCTCTGTCATCTTTTTAGATATCACTATGTTGGCTCCAAAATTGTGCTCAGTGGCTCTCCACATGCCTGGGAATGGAGCTGGAAAACGCCTGAGTGTGCTCCAAACTCCTCTGTCCCTTCCCAGCCTGCTCCTCCTCAGGGTTAATTGTGTCAGACACCAACTCACAGCTGATCTCTTTAGTAAAGACTAAACTGAAAGAGGCTTTAGCCATCTCAGCATCATCTGGCACAGCCTTCCCTCTTCAGCCACTCTGACATTTCCAGACGGGATTTTGAGTATTTTTTTTCCAAATTCAAACTGGCTTTTTCAGCTGTTTTAAAATGTAAATCAATTTCTGCTTTAAAAAAAAAAAAAAAATGGAAGTGTTTTAATAGCCTGACTGCAATTGTTAGAATAAAATGTTTTGAAAGAGCAAAATGTTTCTTGCTACTTGTGATCAGTTTTCTTTGGAATTATTATTAATGGTGGGGCCAAAAATTGAGGGGTTTTGAAAGGGAAGAGACTCAACCCCCCCAGATTTTTGTCATTTTGTTTCTCAGTAACTGGGAGCATCACACTCACCCTGCCAGGTGTTGGCTCAACCAGAGCTGCAGTTATTTCCCTGCAAGATTTCCCTGGGCCAGGAAACTCTGGATTTTCAGGCAACTCCATCTGCATCAACAGCAATCCATGCCTCCAGCCTGAATCCACAGCAGGCAGAATTGGACGGGTATTGAGCAGAAATGTGTCTTGTCCCACGCACAGCAGCTGAAAGCTGGCTTTAAATGCAGATGGGATGGGGAAGACTATGGAAATTCAATAGAGAAAGCTCTTTGGGGTTCTTTCCATCCAGCACAGATCGTTAGGAAGAGCTCTGGCCGCCCAGAGACCTCTGGCAGGAAACTGAAATATGAAATCAGACCTTTCTGCCTCGCTCCAGTCGAAGTCAGGCACATCGTGTGCATTGCTGTGTGAACTCACTCACCTGTTCCAGCTCTTGTCCCCTCATCCCACCAGCAGATCACTCCAGGAAACCTCTGCTCCAGTTCAAACCTTCTCCTGCCTTCCAGTGGGAATTGATTTGTGGCCCAGCTCCTCGAATGCAAACGTTGTCCTTTAAGTGAAGTAGCTGTGCCTGGCCCGTGCCTGGGTGATGGATGGATGGAGCAGGAGCTGTTTGCATTTCAGCTGTCTCCCACAACAGCTGCTGCTTCAGCAGGGAGAGGGATGGTGGTTATCTGGGTAAACAGCTTTCCCTAAAAAGGGATTATTTCCAAAAACACCCATCAGCTTTCTAAAATCGACACCCAAGCGCTTCTAGTGGATTGGAGATATTCAGTGGAGAACGGAGTCAGGAGGTTCATACAAATAAAAGGGTAACTTTTCATCCAGAAGTTAAAGTTTCCATTTTTCCCCCTTTGGTTTTGGCTGACCAGCCATTTGAAATAGAAAAAAAAAAAAGGAACTGTTTCAGAGGATAAATCTCCCAGCAGTGCAGCCTGGCTGGGATAGAAAACTGAGATTCAGGGGCCCAGGGTCAATTCCTGCATCCCCCAGTGGTGATCAATGGATGAGTTTGAGCCACTCTTTTGCTCCCTGTCTACATCCCCCATCTGTAAAGCAGGAAAAGGGAATCCACCCCGTGCAGGGGAAAGGTGTCAGGAGTACCTGTGGGGTTGTCTGAGCAGCACTTACGGAGACAAAGAGGTGGGAATGAGGATTTTTGTGCCAAAGAGGTGGGGAATGAAGATGGGGCAGTGAGGATGGGACATGGTGAAGGTGGAGCAGGGTGAAGGTGGGGTGGGATAAGGGTGGAGCAGGATGAGGATGGAGAAGGGTGAGGATGGAGAAGGGTGAAGGTGGGGCAAGGTGAAGATGGAGCAGGATGAAGATGAGACAGGATGAAGATGGGGCAAGGTGAAAGTGAAGCAGCATGAAGATGGAGCAGGATGAAGATGGAGCAGGATGAAGATGGAGCAGGATGAAGATGGAGCAGGATGAAGATGGAGCAGGATGAAGATGGAGCAGGATGAAGATGGAGCAGGATGAAGATGGAGCAGGATGAAGATGGAGCAGGATGAAGATGGAGCAGGATGAAGATGGAGCAGGATGAAGATGGAGCAGGATGAAGATGGAGCAGGATGAAGATGGAGCAGGATGAAGATGGAGCAGGATGAAGATGGAGCAGGATGAAGATGGAGCAGGATGAAGATGGAGCAGGATGAAGATGGAGCAGGATGAAGATGGAGCAGGATGAAGATGGAGCAGGATGAAGATGGAGCAGGGTGAAGATGGAGCAGGATGAAGATGAGGCAAGGTGAAAGTGGAGCAGGATGAAGATGGGGCAGGGTGAAGGTGGAGCAGGATGAAGATGGGGCAAGGTGAAAGTGGAGCAGCATGAAGATGGAGCAGGATGAGGATGGGGTAGGATGAGGATGGGGCAGGATGAAGATGGAGCAGGATGAAGATGGGGCAGGGTGAAGATGGGGTAGGGTGAAGATGGAGCAGGATGAAGATGAGGCAAGGTGAAAGTGGAGCAGGATGAAGATGGGGCAGGATGAAGATGGAGCAGGATGAGGATGGGGCAGGATGAGGATGGGGTAGGGTGAAGATGGGCCAGGAAAGCCCCAGTGCTGCTCAGGGCAGGGGATGGGAAGTGCAGGGAATAGACCTGGATGTCCTGGCCCCGAGCTGGTTTTGCTGGACTCCCATTTCACTGCGTTGGTTGTGGGACCAGGTGAACGTGGAGCTCTGCATGTTCAGGACCCTTTGGCTGTCATTGT
Source organism: Peucedramus taeniatus (assembly GCA_013400575.1). Lineage (NCBI taxonomy): Eukaryota > Metazoa > Chordata > Aves > Passeriformes > Fringillidae > Peucedramus > Peucedramus taeniatus. Next base: position 121,900 of record WBNO01013935.1, read on the forward strand.
GCCCCCCCAGCTGTGCTGTCCCCACAGCCAGGTCCCAGCACCGTTCCAGGGGTGCCCACACCCTGCTGCCCACCGTGCTGATGTGCCAGGGGAGGGAAGAGCCCGGGCAGGACGTGCTGGGCCTCCCCAGCCGTGGCACAGCCGCTTCCCAGAGCACCGAGAGCGCTGAGTCTGTTGTGGAAGGTCCTTAAATCGCTATTTAAAGCTGTTACCCTCCGCATGACACTGGAGGCTCAGGGGATGGAAGAGATGGCTCAGCAGCTCGTTTTTCTGTCTTGCACCTCTCCCTTTCCCGTTTTTCCAGCATCCCTGCTGCCTGCGATCCGCGGCGTTATCCTCACACACATCCCGTGGTTTAGAATGCAGATCCCAAGGATCGGGAGGGGCTGCAGGGATTGCGGGTTATTTGCATTCCCCCGTCCCTTCCCATTTCTCCTCCGGAGCCCCGGCTGGGTGAAGTTTGGAGCAGAGAAGGAGATCTGGTTGCTATGGCTACCAGCGCTGCCTTCCTCCCGAGGAGGAGGAGGAGGAGGAGACCGCAGGAGTTCAGGGCAAAGCCATTCCCCACAAACTTCTCTGCCTCTGGAACTCACCCTGGGCACCCTTGGGGCACCCCTGGGGCACCCCTGGGAACCACCAGACTCTCCCTGCGGGCAAACAGGACCTGTGGACGGGCAGCAGCTCCGTAAAAATCCCGTGAGTCCCATCTTGGATGGGCACTTGGTGCAGAGGCCACTTCTGTCCTCATGGAAAGGACAGTGTGGGGACACTGGAAAGGAAGTGTGGGACACCTTGGGAAAGGACACAGGGGACAGTTTGGATCCCCTCCTTCCCAGGGGTGGTGGGTTCGTGGCTCTCTGGATCGATGGATTCTCAGGGAGGTTGTGCGACCTCCCCACAGGCTTTAAACACCCAAATATTGGAGAATCATCTTTTTCTTTTAACATCTTTTGCTGCTGCATCCCCCAAATCAGTACAGAGGACTGCAGTGACCCCCTGCACCCCAAACCCTGGGGTTCCCTCCCCCTTGATGAGGGAACAGACAGAGCAGGTCTCACACAACACGGATCCCTTTGTTCCCAGGTTGCTCGGGATTGTCTGTAATTATTTCCAGGGATGCACGCCACGGCAATTGTTGATTATTTGAGGCTCCTGTGGGAATGCTTCCCTGGGAAAGAAAAGCAAAGAGCCTGCACATAGCCTGGATGAGAAATTCAGATCTGGAACGGGCTCAAGAAGGGCATAAATAGGTGAATAAATTAAATAAATAAAAGGTGGGGGGGAAGGAGCGAGATGGCCTTGCCGTGTCAAGATAACTGTACCTTGTCCCTCTGCTCTGCAAACTCTGCTGAGCAGATTTATTAGTTTTAATTAACAAGAGGGGGAGAAAAAAAATGGAGCTGGGAATACATCCAAATTTCAACTCACAAAATCACTGCTCCCTCCTCAAGATTGAGAGAGAAAGAGGGTGAATGACCAGAATAATAATCAGGAAAGAGATCTGGGTGCCAAGGAAGCCACTTCTCTGCCCAGGCTTTGCGCTGGCTCCTGGGGTGAGCAGGAACTTTTTTCAGAGCAGGAAGGGAAGTCCTGGCAGGGTCAGAGTTCAGGGCTGGGCCTATGTAAAATTCAGAGTGGGGCAGATGAAAGTTCTTATCCAAACTTTTCCTCTGGTAGAAAACTGGGGCTGGGTTTAAGGTTGTGTCTGTAAGTACTGCTTTGCACAGCAAATGTGATTTTTAAAATCATTATAAGTCCTCATCCCCAAGGGTGAGTGGCTTGGGGACAGCCAGTTGTGCCCTCAGTGGCCACAGGGACATGTCCCCACACTGCCTTGGGCACTGAGGAATAGGATTTTTGTGCCCAAATAATATCAACCTGCTCCCCATGGGGTGCACTCTGGGATGTTGGAAGGAAGGTGTTTAACTTCAGATATTTGCTTATTCCGAGTAGCAGAGGAGAGCTAAAAAAAAAAAATAAAAACTCAATTTCCAGTCCACAAAACACTGACAATCCAAACCATCTAAAAGAAAAACAGTGCTGCCTTTTATTTATTAGTGGGTTTTTTTCCTGTTGGCATCCAGTCGACATTTGCTGCCAAGGATTTATGAGGATGAAATGCATTTTTTTTCCCTGTCAAAATGGCCTGAGAGGGAGGCCTGGTCTGGGAGCATCTCCCTCCTCCTGCAGAGTCCTCACCCCAGGACCAGCAGGAGTGCAGCCTCATTAGTCCAGCTAATTAGCCTTGATTAATAGTCAAGAGCTGAGGTGTTGCTGGGCTTCTCTTGCAGCCCATGGCACAGGATGTGCTGGCTCAGGGAATTTGCCTCTGGTTTGATGTAGGAATTCCCTTTATGGCTCTGCATTATCAGCTGAGAGGTCAAACATCATCATGAGGCCCCAGGAAGGCCCTGAGTTCTTCAGGACAGAGAAGGAAAATGGACTTTGATTTCCCTCCCATGTTCCCTTTCAAGTTTTCCTTTGGCCCATTAGAAATTGTTTGGGAAGAGTTGGAGAGGATCTGGCTGCCAGCACCACCAGCATCCAGGGTGAACTTGGAGCCCTTGGTCCCATCTCTGCCCTTTCCAAAAGTCCCACGAGGAAACACAGTCTCTCTCCAGGAAACAGCAGTTCCAGCATTTTGTTTTTGACTTTCACAACTTCAACAAGTCCCTCAGGAGAAGCACCAGTGAGTTTTATTAAAAATAAAAAACCCTCGTGGAGAGGACGAGCATTTTGTCTTCCAGATTTACCAGGAGTTGCCGGAGACAGTGGAGAGGATTCAGAAAATGCTCTCGGGGAAGAGCAGGACATAAATAAAGATAAACAATAACAGCTGGACCCAGCACAGGGATAGGGGTACAAGGCCCTGAGGCCACAGCTGTGTTTGTGGCCTAAACACTGGGAACAGCACAAATTCTCAAGGAAAGCACAAATTCAGGGTCCCACAAGAAAATAAACCAACTGAAAACCCAGCAGAGAGCTGTGTCCTGGCCCTGGGATGAAGATCAATCCTCCATTTCATCCTCATTTCATGGAGTTTTTGGGGCTGACCTGGCAGAGGACCGGGGTGACTCCATGGATGTGGCAAGGAGGGCACTTTGGATGAGGCAGGAGAAAAGAGTGACTTCTGCTCCAAGTCTGTGGTTGATTTGCAGGCAGAAAGGTGCAAACTCCAATCTCCTGCCAGATGGGAAATTTTAAGAAGTTTTGCATATTTTAAATTAATTTGTATCCAATAGAAGCCAGACCTCTGCTACCTTCCACCTCTTCTGCTGTTAGAAATCCAAATATCACTGATTCTGCGCCGTGATTTTTGGGAACCCAATTACCTGCAGGATCTCAGCCCATCTGTGCTTGAGATGTGCCCAGGTACGGCCAGGTTTGCTGGTGGAAAGGTGATAAAAAGGCACGGAGAAAGTGTGATTTTTACAGCCTCAATTCCCCAGGGAAGCAATCCAACAAGAGAGGTCAGATCCTGGGTCCCATGGCATATGTTCAGATTACTTCATCAGCGCTCTGGTTGAAACATTTCCATGGCTGCTGCTGGCAGAAAATTGGTCTTTAAAAAAAAAAATAAATCCAAATTATGTTGGTTTTTCCCCCACTTGAGAAATGTTGACATTGTGTCAAAAAAAAAAAATAAAAATAAAAAATAAAAAAAGCCAAGCAAAAATCCAGGCCAAACACAAATGTTGAACAAATAGAGACATTTTCACTTTGGAAGCAAAAATCAAAACAGATCTGTTGAAAACAGAAATAATTTCATCTGAACAGCACCACTTACAACCTGGTCTCCCATCGATTGCTAATTCCACGCCAGGCCGCTGGCTTGGAACCATGAGGAACTTGGAGCAAAACTCAAAGGAGCAGCTAAACCTGGCTTTGGGCTCCTTCCATGTGTGGCACCGGGGTTTACCCCACCCTAATTTGGGAGCAGTGATTAATTGGCTGCTTAAGAGAGTGATGAGAGTCAAGAATGTGCCACACTGAGTTGATGTTGGCGTTGGGGGTCACAGTGGTGACGTGGGTGTCACTGTAGGAGCAAAATTCCCAGGTTTTGGCTCATCCCAAGTAGGCAAGCTCAGCTCCACGAGGTTCTTCCCCTCTTTTGTTGGTGTAGGTTTTCCAAGGAGGTTTTTGGGAGGATGGAAATCCCAGGGTCTGCCCAGCTCGCAGAGCCAGGCGGGAAGAGAGCTGGAATTTACACATAAACATCCTGGCACGAAGCCACCTCCACAAGGGGAAAAAAAAATCCAAACAGAAAGAACATGAAAAATTAATAAGGGTGTTAGACTATTACATTTTCCTGGACTTGCTGGATTGTGGTTCTCAATTCTCAATCAATCACATTTCAATTGGGCTGATTAATTTTCCAAAATGCTTTGTTGGCCGCCTCTGACATGCTCAAGTTCCTGGGGAGACGATCCAAGGCCAGGATTGGAGTTGGGGGACTCATGAGGGGGACCCAGGCATGGAATTGGGGGATTCATGAGGGAGGACCCAGGGAGGGAATTGGGGGTTTCATGAGGGGGTTCCAGGGCTGGAACTAGGAGACCCATGAGGAGGGTCCTGGGGCAGGAACTGGGGGACTCATGAGGGAGTTCCAGGGCTGGAACTAGGAGACCCATGAGGAGGGTCCTGGGGCAGGAACTGGGGGACTCATGAGGGAGTTCCAGGGCTGGAACTAGGAGACCCATGAGGAGGGTCCTGGGGCAGGAACTGGGGGACTCATGAGGGAGTTCCAGGGCTGGAACTAGGAGACCCATGAGGAGGGTCCTGGGGCAGGAACTGGGGGACTCATGAGGGAGTTCCAGGGCTGGAACTAGGAGACCCATGAGGAGGGTCCTGGGGCAGGAACTGGGGGACTCATGAGGGAGTTCCAGGGCTGGAACTAGGAGACCCATGAGGAGGGTCCTGGGGCAGGAACTGGGGGACTCATGAGGGAGTTCCAGGGCTGGAACTAGGAGACCCATGAGGAGGGTCCTGGGGCAGGAACTGGGGGACTCATGAGGGAGTTCCAGGGCTGGAACTAGGAGACCCATGAGGAGGGTCCTGGGGCAGGAACTGGGGGACTCATGAGGGAGTTCCAGGGCTGGAACTAGGAGACCCATGAGGAGGGTCCTGGGGCAGGAACTGGGGGACTCATGAGGGAGTTCCAGGGCTGGAACTAGGAGACCCATGAGGAGGGTCCTGGGGCAGGAACTGGGGGACTCATGAGGGAGTTCCAGGGCTGGAACTAGGAGACCCATGAGGAGGGTCCTGGGGCAGGAACTGGGGGACTCATGAGGGAGTTCCAGGGCTGGAACTAGGAGACCCATGAGGAGGGTCCTGGGGCAGGAACTGGGGGACTCATGAGGGAGTTCCAGGGCTGGAACTAGGAGACCCATGAGGAGGGTCCTGGGGCAGGAACTGGGGGACTCATGAGGGAGTTCCAGGGCTGGAACTAGGAGACCCATGAGGAGGGTCCTGGGGCAGGAACTGGGGGACTCATGAGGGAGTTCCAGGGCTGGAACTAGGAGACCCATGAGGAGGGTCCTGGGGCAGGAACTGGGGGACTCATGAGGGAGTTCCAGGGCTGGAACTAGGAGACCCATGAGGAGGGTCCTGGGGCAGGAACTGGGGGACTCATGAGGGGGTTCCAGGGCTGGAATTGGGGTATTCATGAAGGGGATCCTGGGGCAGGAACTGGGGGACTCATGAGGGGGTTCCAGGGCTGGAATTGGGGTATTCATGAGGGGGATCCTGGGGCAGGAATTGGGGGACTCATGAGGGGGTTCCAGGGCTGGAATTGGGGTATTCATGAAGGGGATCCTGGGGCAGGAATTGGGGGACTCATGAGGGAGTTCCAGGGCTGGAACTAGNGGAGGGGAATCCAGGGCAGGAATTGAGAAGTGCCCAAGGGCTGGAACTGGGGGGGCTCACGAGGAGGTACCCAGCACTCGAGACTGCCCAGGTTTGGAGCAGGATGAGGATGCAGGGATCCATCCCGAGGAGCATCGGCGCTGCCAGGGCGGGCTCAGCTCCTCCCGTGCGTTCCATCTCCTCCATCCCATCCTCTCCTCCTTTTCCTTGGCCTGATTGCCCCGGCCTGGCCGCTGGCCCGGGGTTAAGGAGAGCACTTCATTGTGCCTAACGAGGCGCTTTGCCCAGCCAGCCAGAGCAGCCAGCTCAGCCCTGGATTGTCTTTCCCTTTTTATTGCCCAGCGGGAGGAGCACGGGGAAGGTCTTTATGTGATTGTAGAGAAAGACAAAATGCCTTAATAGCAGCCGGCGCTGCCTCTCTGGGACCCAGGGGACACTGCAGCAGCCCGTAATAATCATCGTAAATAAAAGGGGATGGCTCTGGTGTGCGGCATGGGCCGTTAAAACAAGCCCCAGGGTGGAAGGGATGTCTTAAAAACAAGCTGGAGAGGATGTTTCTCTCCTCATTGCCCCTCTAATTCTCCTTCCCTGCATGGCAGAGCAGGGGAAGGCTGGCACAGCTCAGTTCTCTCCCAGCCTTGATTAGCCTAACAGCATATAGATTACAGATTATAGATTATAATATATAATTATAACTATATGTTGTTATTTTTATATAAATTATTTTGTATTTTTATATTATTTCCCACTATATTATTTATATTATTATATTATATTGTTGTATTTTTATATTATATATTATTATATTATGTATTGATTTATTATAGATATTATAATATATTATTATTTATTATTATTATATATTATCTGTGCTTCTCTGCTCCCGTGGCCTTAGGGAGGGGACTCTCACACCCTTAGACTCAGGCCTGACTTTCTGACCTAGCAAAACTGAGTCAAGGCTGTGTTTAATCTTCCCAGCCCTCGCTCACTGGACACAGCCCAAATTTCTCCCCCCAGTCCCTTTACCACAACTCTTTTTCCAGCTTGGTTTTCCCCAGTGCACTTCTCCGAGTGTCCTGGGGCTCTGGAGGTCTCCCTGCTTTGGGTGGGAGGAGAAATCCAGAATTCTGGCCTGGAGCTGCAGAGCAAAATGTATAAATCGACCTTCAAAAGAGAGAAAAGGAGAGGTAAATGGGGAGGAACACGGATTTTACTGACAGGAGATGCAGCCACATCTCTCCCAGGCTCCCTGCCTGGAATATTTAACTCAAAACCAAGATTTTACCAAGCTTTAGTAGCCCTGGGAGTAATCCTGGACGTGGCATCAGAGCAGAGCTCCTTGGGACAGCCCCAAGGGACAGAAGGGCCTCCATACACCAGAATAAACTTCCAGGAGAGAGAGGATGGCTGTGACAACTTTCAGGGAGCCTGGGATGGGCTGAAACCTCCTTCTTTAATGGCTTGGAGCATGTTGGGGACACAGGAGGTCTCAGGAGGGAAGGGACCTTAAAAGACTTCAGCAAAGAGGATGCATGAACTCCTTTTCCTTTTCTATAATACATGCTAGTCTCTCTCAGGGTGTTTTTCATGGCTTTGCAAGCAACAGATTGGCAGCTAAAACTGTTTCTCTCTCTCTCTCTTTGCTTTAGTTTCTTTCCCCCTCTGCAAATGTTTGGCAGAAAGGAGAACCTGCAATAAAAAGGAGGGAAAAAAGGGGGGAAAAAAGGGAGTTGATTAAAAGCCCTGAGCTCTAGCTGCGAAAATGTTTTGAAGCAACTGTAACTACCTTTATTTTCTACATAATTCTTGCATTGTGTTGCATTCACACCCTTCACAGTTCCAGCTGTAATTCCAGTGTGGAGCTGCTGGCTTGGAAGGAAAGGTTTTTCTTGCCACATGCAGGGAAGCACTGCCCCACACCCTCCCCCAGCCCTCCAGGCCGTTCCTGGGGCAGGAGATCTCCCAGGAATGGCTGGGAAGAGCTCGTGGAAGGGGTTGGGACCCTGGCAGGGGCCTCGGGGAAGGTGGGGAGCAGACATAGGTGATGGTCTGTGGGGTTTTGCCCTTAGATGTTGGGCCCTGCTGGGGGAGACCCTCTGGTCTTAGTTTTGTGTCAGGAAAAGACGTGCAGAACGTTTTCCTTCTTTGGTCTCTGGATTTATTGTTATCTTATCAAAAACCTGGCACCATCTGCACCAGACTTAGTGCTTAGGAAAACCACCACCTAAATGGCTGAGGAATGTACAGTCTCGAGGTTCTTTATAATTACTTTGTCCAATTAATTCTAGAAATGTACCTTATTTTCATTTCTCTACCAATACTCATCCCCTGTCCATCCACGTAATCCAAAACTGTGGCAAATCTCCTCCAATCACCCTGTGCCACCAACACTGCAGAAAATGGAGCAGATGAAGAAGAAGAAGAAGCATCTCGGCCCACCACCCTGTTCTCTATCTTGTCTCCATACTAAAACACCCTAAAACCTAGATTTTGCATCCTAGTGATGTGCCACACTAATCTCTATTATCTGTCTTACACTTTCGTGGATTCTAGTTTATCTAGAATTCTTGGAAGCCTTCTCCATGGGTGAGGGTCAAAGTCAGTGTTTTTTCTGGGGTTCAGTGTCCCCCAGAGCAGCCAGAGGAATATCCCCCTTGCCCTGGGTTCCCACAATGATCCAAAATACATTCTGGGTATGGAAGCACCCTGCTAGCCCAACAAGGGCAGCCCAGAAATCCCCAGGGCACTGCCCGGGATCCCGGGAAGCCACAGCTGAGGAGCTGCTCCTGAGTTTTGGCATCTTTTCCCTTTTCATCTTCCCCTGCTCCTGGCCAAACCCTCCATCCCCACATGAACACCCCACAGCAGCTGCTGCTCCTGCTGAGCCACACCTGAAGGAGCAGGTGGCATCCTCAGCTCTGCTGTCCCTGGCTGGATTGTCCCTGTCACCAGTTATTCCAGTGCCACGTGCCAAGGGAGTGGTGGGCACAGGGAAGAGGAGGTTGAATCCCACCTGGATTAGGAACAGAGTGTAGCAACACCTCACAGAGCCCTGGCTGCTCCCTGTGCCCCTGCCTGTGGGTAATTTGGTGCCACAGGACAGGCACCAGCTGGGAAACAGGATGGGATTGACCCCAGGAACTTCTGGCACTGAGCAGTACAAACTCCAGGTGAGCCCAGAGACCTGGAGCTGCCACGGGTGTGTGGGGCCAGGGCTGGCACAGAGCTTGGCTTCCATCTCCTGCAGCATCTGGCTGTTTCCAGGGATAAACCTGACAGGAATTCCCAGTCCTGGGCAGGACAAAAGGCTCCTTGCACTGATCCATTCCCAGTCCTGGGCAGGACAAAAGGCTCCTTGCACTGATCCACACGGGATGGGGCAATTCTACATGTGCCCCTGAAATTCCAGCTCTGGCTCAAGGCAGGGGTTGTTCCAAAGCCCCAAATTCCCTGCAGCCCAAATCTGTGTGGCCAGAGCCAGCCCTGCCTTCTCATCCAAAATGCCTCTGGCTTTCCTCCTCTTGGAGCTGAATTTTTTCAGGATGCAGCAAGTCATGGGGAAAGGGGGAAAGTCCGGGACCTCCTGCTCTGCTCCACCTGATGGAAACCAACCCTGGATTGCCAGGAGCAATCCTTTGTGGGATATTTATGGATATTTCACACCAGCAGAGCAGCCAGGGGCCAGGAGCAATTTGGTGCCTCAGCAATGGCATCCAGAGCCAGAACCTCATTTCCAAGATGTCCTGGTAAAGCAGTGGCACTGTCACAGCCAAGGAGAGCTGTGCCCTGCTGTGTGCCACGTGTGCCACCAGCCCTGTGCCAGCACAGCCACTGCAGCCTGGCCAGGGAATGCTGGGCTGCTTTGTGCCCAGATTCCAACACACTCCCCATCCCACGGGTGGCTCCTGTGGCTCCTCAGTGCCCTGCCACCCCGGCCACCACATCTGCCACCTCTTCCCGTGGCAGGGAGGATTTTATTTGGGAGCCCTGCACTGTCTGGGGGCACTGCTTTGCTCCCCTGCTTTGTTCCTTGGAAATTCACCCCTTATCCTGCAGGGAAATGGAACCATTTTAACACCATGTGCTCTGCCTTGGTTCCAGAGATGGGCCCTGGCTGGGCCAGGGCCATGGGAAAAGCATTCCCAGAGATGGGATATTGTGGGAATCAGAAAGATAGAAACTTCCACAAACACTAAAAGTTTGATCTGTGACCTTAGAAAGAACTTAGATTGATGTAAAAATAAAATACATGAACATTAAGTAAAAAAAATAAACTTATATTTCTATAAGTAAAAATATACCTCAAGTAAGAAACTATATTTAGTAAAATAGTGAAAAGTCTATAATATAATAATGTAATTGTGTAAAGTAAGCTGAAAGTTTAAAAATTATAATAGAAGGGCTAAAGTACATGTAAAACAAAAACCCATTAAGCAAAAATATCCACAATACAATAAAATTAAGTAAAGGTGATACGTTAAAAAAACAAAATAAACATTATAGCATCTGTACACACTAACTCAGCATAGAATCTGAAAAATATAAAGGCTAAAACCTGAGGCATCACCTGCTCCCCTGCAGGCTGAGTTATCCCAAATAAACACAGCCAAGGTGCTGCGCTGTAGGAGAGGGCCCTGCCCTGGCAATCCCTTGGGGAAAACAGAGGGAAAATGAACACTTGGACTCTGAACTCAGCTCTGTGGCCTCAACTTTACAGGGGCTGCTCCTGGAAATACACTCAGGCAAACCTGGATATGAGCAGGGGTGGAGGAGGCTCAGGGTAACCCCTGTGTGCTGCTGCTCCCATCCCAGAGTCCCCAGGGACACCCCATGGCTCCAAGGGGAGCTGGGAACCCTTGGAATGGTGCTGGAGCCACAGGGGTTGGGGGCAGAGCTTTGAGAGAGAGACTCAAATTAATTTTTTATCAAATCCAATGGTTCCTGCTGAGGGATCAGAGAGGTGGATAAAGGACCTGTGGGTCAGGGCAGAGACATTCCCAGCCTGGGAATGGGATCCATGCAGGGAAATGTGCTTCTCACTTCACTGCAGTGCTCCAGGATGCAGAAAAAAGCAGCTTCCATTTGTAGTTCTGAGTCAAATGTTTTGACTCAGGGAAGAGTTTTTGCAGCCTTCTTTTCCTCTTAATGTGTTTCGAATTTTTTTTTTTCCTTTATCCTTTCCATAGAAAGTGGAAAATTTTTGTAAAAGCCTTTCTTTGTTCGAATCTGCAATTTCCCAATAAAAAAACAACTTGTTTATCCCCCTTTTCTTCCTGGGGTGCAGCTGGAGTTTCTAATGAGGAAAAGGCACTGATGCTCATCTCAGAACTCCCTGGCATTTTCCAAGCCCAGACCCACACGCTGGATGAGCCACATTTTCCTACAGCTGCAGGTTAATGTGATTTTCCACACTCACTCCCACATCCAGAGGATTCCCTGAATCCCCCAGGAGAAATCCCACCAGACCCCTGTGGATCCCAGGTTAAGCCTGGTCTTAATCTCCCAACCCAAATATCTTCTCCTTTATCAGGTGTGACCCAAAATCCATGGGATCAGTGGAGGAGGAGATTCATGGAATGGGGTTGGGGCTCAGCAGCCACTGAAAAGGGCAGAGTCCAACCACAACCACTTCATGGAGAGCAAGGAGGCTCCAAATTCTAAAATAAATCCTATTAAAGCAAGAGGAAAAAAAGCTCAAATAGGATTTATTTTAGGATTTGCATCTGGAGATGCCTTCCCCTCCCCTCTAGTGGAGAGGTTTTAGCTGTGTGCGTCCTCAGGGCTGTTTTAGGAAGGGATCCTGGGCTGCTTTGGGATGAGGGATGCTTTGGGATGAGGGTGGAGATGGGGCATTGCAGGGTCCCCCAGCAGCAGGAGCCTGCCCTATGGAATCAGCTCAGATGAGCTCATTCCCAGAGCAGAAGGATTGGCAGGAACACTGAGAGGATGACTAGAAATTAAAAACAAACAGAGGAGAGCCAAGAATCATTTATTTGGAGAACATTTTGCAGGTTTTGTTTAGGGTCTGGTTTTAGCCTGGCACTTGTTGATTGTATTTGCACTGGAAATAAGATAAATGTGACACCTGCTCCAGTTAATCCCTTCCTCCCTTTTCCTCCCCCCACCAAAACTCCTTTATTTTAGGAATTCACCAAAAGAGATTGGGAAAATGAGAGAGATGTAGGCTGATGTGCCTGATTAATGATTCTCTGAGGGGAAAAGAAATCATTTACCCACGATATGGAGCACTTTTGATTGAAAAGAACTTTGAATTCCGTGTTCAAGCCAGCGAGCAAAAAGCAGGATAACAAACCCAGGAAAGCTCATGTCCCTTCTGTTTATCACCATTGGCCCAGGGGGCTTTGCATTGCTATTAAAACCAGATATAGGGTGAGTAAATAGGAGTGAAAATGAGTAAATATACAAACAGGCTTCCAAATGCAACAGCAAACAGGGCCGGGATGGAGGGAGGACCCAAGGAGGAGGATTTATAGGGACACGAGGATTCCTTGCTCTCTGTTGTGTTATTCCTCTTTTTAGCATGTTTTGTGCAGGGAAATCCCATTCTCTGCTGCCTGTGCAGAGGTGAGGATGCATTTCCAGCCAGGAAAGCTTTTCCCAAAGGTTTGGGAAGCAGGGCTTGACTGGGGGGATTCAGATCAGGAAAAGTTTTGCCCAGAGCAAAGATCCCAAACTCTGCCAGTGCTGTGCCCGATCAGGAACAGCTCCAAGGGATTTATTCCATTCCTCCCATCACTCCTTCTGCAACGAAGGACCATTAAACCCATCAAGGGGATTATTTTTCCCCATCTTTCCACACGGATTTTTAATATCCGAGGAAACAAACCAGCAATTTGCCGTTTCCTTCCAATAATCCGTGAAGAATGAGCGAAGAAAATATTGTCCCAGTCGTGTTAATTTGGTGCTAATGAGCCATTGCCCTGCTCTGTGAATTGTCTGCTCGTGCCTCCCCACCCTCCTCCTCCTCCTCCTGCTGACCCCCCTGATTCCAGGAGCATCAAGGACTCGGGAAGAGCGCAGGGAAGGCAAAGCAGGGAAAGCAGAGCGGGAACTGCGTGCACGGAATGAGCTGTTTGCTTTCCCCTGATTGTTGCTATTAATAAAACATTACATTAAATCAGGGCTGGAAGGATATAATTGGGATCATCCATCACATTTCCAGAGGAGAAGAGCTCCCGTTCATCAGCCAGGACGAACTGCTCAGCTGCCACCCCGGTGCTGAGTGGGGACAAAGGACAGCCGGGTGTCCCCATGGCTCCCATCCGTCCCCTCCCCAAAATCAGCACCATTTTTGTCCCTTTTCTGCCTTTTTTTTCCATGGGCAAAGGCAGGAGTTGGGGAAAAAAAGGGAATATCGGTTTGGGACCACATGGCCGGGCCAGAGTCTGCTGGGATTTGGGATTGAGGATTTGGGATTTGGGATTGAGGATTTAAGATTTGGGACTGAGGGTTTGGAATTTTGGATTGAGGATTAAAATTTGGGATTGAGGATTTGGAATTTGGGATGTCCCATCCCTGGAAGGGTTCAAGGCCAAGTTAAACAGGACTTGTAGCAGCCTGGTCTGTGGAAGGTGGCCGGGCCCTGACCAAGATGGTTCCTGAGGTTCTTCAAAACCATTCTGATCCATGATTTGGGGTTGAAGCCGATCTCTGTTTACTGACAGCTCCTCCTTACTCCCCACAGTGAAAAAAACTCCTCCATCCCAGCAGGAAACACCCCTGAGCCTCACTGCAATAAATTCCCAAGCTGCAGAGAGCAGAGCAGTTGGAATTTCAGCCACTTTTCAGGGCAGCTGGAACCATTCTGTGAAGAGTTGACCCAACAACTGGAGATTTATTTTTCCTAATCCAAATAATTTGTGTTGGCCTACTGCGCCTCTTCCTTGGCAGCAAATAACTCATCCCTGTGTTCCCACAGGGGCACAGGGATGGATTGGGGCTGCTGGGCTGGTAATGAGGGAATTCCCTCCACCCCAAATTCCCACCTTGGCTCTACATTGAAAATCCTGCCAAGGGCTGCAGAGCTCCTGGACCTACCCGAATCTCCAAGCCTGGGTGAGCCCTTAGTCTGAGCTCTAGTAAATCCCTGTGCTGCCAGCTCCTGACTGCCATGTCCAGACTAAATTTCCAGGTGGGACTTTGTTTAGTCCCATTTCTCTGAAATTTAATAAATCCTTTAATATTTCCCCCCGCTCTGAGCGTATTTGTCACTTTAACTTACAGCTCTTGATGTCTCTGAGACATCAAACAGGTCAAATCCCTTTGGTCTGTAACTGCACAGGATATTTTCTCCAGGTTCAATCCTGTAACTCTTTCCTGAATCCTCAGATTTTCTTCACATCTCCAAGACTGGCTGGACAAAATGATGCCCCAGCGAGGCAATTCATTAGGAATGTTCTCTATTATGGAAGTAAAACCCCCAGTGATCATTTCCCCATATTTATACTTTATTTTCCCATTCCTTGGGCTGCTCAAACAGCAAATAAATGGTGCCATACCCATTCATCAGGCTTATAACAAGCACTAATGACCCTACAATAAAAACAGAAGGAGAACTGGTGAGACAGAGATTAAGAAAAATAAGATAAACGTATGTGGGCGAATATTTTTAAAGCATGTCCCTAATTTCAGAGCATCAAGACATGATCACAGCTAAAAATATGACCATCCATCAAAATCCTGTCACAGGGAGAGTCTGGGACTCATTTAGACAATGAAGAGCTGAAGGAAAAGCCGAGTTTCTTACGCTGTTAATACAGAGCTGAGCAATCCAAGAGGAGGATTTTCCATTAATGGCATAAATGGATCATAATAAAAGGCCACTCTGACATGCCAATACTCTCACTCCGTGCTAGGAGAGCAATCCCAGATGGAAAAAGCCTTCCCATGGGGCTTGGCCAGGCCTGGCAGTGCTGGGATCTGGGGGTTTCAGGGGTTGGGCCCTCAGCTCCTATCGGCGATGATGAGAGAGGTGGGGACTCGGCGTGATGGTCAAAGAATCTGAATTTATTGTGAAGTATAACTGCTTATATAGTATTTTAGGAAGACTAGTAATATTTTACTACAATGATTAAGTTAATCATCACATAAACAAACGTACACATTTTAAACATCTCTTGCATGCAGAAGTCTGATGTAATTTTCTTTTTCCGGGAAACCTGTCTGATTGAATCTTCTCACAATCTTGATTTAATCCTCAAAGTTCTGCTTGCTATTGCCAAGGCATCCTGTTATCAAATCTCTGATGCTGACCAGGTCCAAAGTCCATCATCTGTCTTGTGTCCCAATATCCCAATATCTCAACAAGCTCCCAACTCTCCCTCAGGTTGTTTCAACCTGAGCTCTGCCCCAGTTCAGTTTCGGGTCAAAATTGGCTTTTCCTTGCCTGCTTGCCAATGGTTTTGGGGGATGCAGCCAGGGGAGGAGCAGGGGACAGGGCAGGATTGTCACCATCCTGTCCAGGTATTGGGGACATCCCTGGCAGCCACTTCCTGGCATCATTTCCCTGAACCCAGCTCATCACCCACTCCTGTCACTGCACTAATTGGTTATCTGAGCACCAAGGATTAATTACTGGCACTTCATCTCCTCAGAGAGCCCTTGGGAACCACCACTTGTGTTCGCCTGGCGAATTCCCAAGAGAGGAATTCCCTGATCCACACTTTGGGAGCTCCTGGCTTTGAGGTGCCTTTGCACTGACCCCACAACTGCAGCACCCCAGCAAAGCCCTGACCCCACAAACCATGCCCAGAGCTCCAGATCCCAGCCCTACAGCCCAACCCCACTCCAGGCAGCAGGAATCAGCCAGGGAAGGAGGAACTGGGCTCTTCCCAGTGGTTCCAGAGGCTCCCTGTTATCCCTGCCCACCCCACAATCAGTTTGTATTGTTTGGAGAACTCCAGCTGGAGCTGGGACTTCCAGGGAGAGGAGGAGATGCTTTATGAGCTGGACTTTTTGTTCAGTTTTGGACAAAATCCAGCCTTTTCAAGAGGTGGGAAATTTTTTGTTGTTGTTGTTTTATTCTTTTCTTTTCTTTTCTTTTCTTTTTATTTTTTTTTTATGAATGGGAGGTTTGAAAGTTTGGGGAATAGGAGCCAAAGGAGAATGACAAGTTGTGGCATGGAGCTGATCCTGCTGCTCCAAGTTTTTGGCTCACTCCATGAATCCAACCCTAAAGTGCATCTTGAGGCTCCTCTGAAGAGAAAAGCACCAATTTGCTTCGAGCTGAATGGGACTGAAGGGCTTTTCCCTCTTCTTTTAATTAAAAGGGATTCCCATTTAATGTAAAATAAAGCCAAATAGAGAAGCTCTCCTGTGGAGAGCAAGAAAAAAATAAAAGAATATATTACAAAAGCTGGGACCAGATAGGAAATGTTCATTTGGGGAAACATTTTGATGAAGAGAATAGGACTGTTCTTGTTTCCAGCCAGACTGAGAGGACAGAGGGAAAAGTAAAGAGGAGAAAGAAACATTCCAGTGAATTTTCTGGGGTGAGGAGGGTCCTGGCGGACCAGGAGAGGAGGTTGGGAGCCAGGAGGGTACTGATGTCCTCTCCTAAATTCCTTGTGACCTCTTGGCCAGGGATTCCGAGGGATTTGGCTGTGGCTCTGCCATCCACACCAACCCCACCCTGCTCAGGCTGTGCTGACCCAAGGGAGGGACACTTTGGGTGCCATCACTGTCATTCCCAGGTTGGAAATGCTCCAAAGCAGGCTGGAATTTGGAGGATGGGATTTGGGATTTGCTCAGGGGCTCTGCCATCTATGGAGGAGCGAGCAGGGATCTCCTCCAACAAAACCCAGAGCTCATCCAGCCTCCCAACCTTTGTCCTCTTGGAGAAGTCACCCATCAGCTGATGTCACAGCCCCTGTGGGTGCCAGCAGGGCTCACACTGCAGGGTCATGTCTTTCCTCTCCCAAATAGTCCCAGGGAATCTCCTTGTGCTGGCTCTATCCCATCCCCAGTTTCTTCCCCTCTTTATTTCCATCAATCCGAGGCTCCCAGGTTCTCTGTGCTGTCCCCACACACAGATCTGCTCTTGCTGCCATGGCTGGGGGACTTCTGGGGCTGGCAGGGTGACAGCACAGAGGTGACAGGAACATCCTGCTGTAAACTGTTTAATAAGCTGGGCTTGGGTACTGTGGAAGACAGGAGGAGTTTTTCTTGCAGTGTTTTCAACCCCCAAACCCAGCCCAGCCCTGCCCAGCAACACCAGCACTGAGCACAGGCTCCTTCCTAGAGCTCACTCCACTGCCCTTCTCCTTTTCCCCAAGAAAACCTGCCTGGAGCATTTCTGTGTCCCAGCATTTCCCTGTCCTCATTGCCAGCGAATTTGTTCTCCTGGAGTAAGATCAGCTCAGAGGGACCCTGCCAGTTCAGGCAACACCAGGGACCAGCCTCTGTGTCTGGGTGAAGCCACCCCTTCCTGAGCTGAGCTGCTTCCAGCAGAGCCACCTCCCAGAGCCACCTCCCAGCAAGGATGTCACCCTGCCCCAGCAATGGTGGCTTCCAGAAGTGATTAGGCAAATTAACTCAGCACAAGGGAAGCCCAGAATGAGGAGATGACTCCTGAGCCAGATTTTCTTCCTGCTGAAACAAGAGGAGCAGCTCTGGGTGCCTCCCTGTCCTTGGGAGCACTCTCCAGGCACCTGCTCCTGGCTGCTGTATTAGGAAGGACAATGGATTGGAGTGACCCCACACAGCCCTTTCCTCACCTTCCCTGCCTGTCCAGACTGCCTGCACTTCCCACAAACCAGAAAACACCTGGATCCAGATTTTAGACCTCCTGACCCAAGCCCTTCCCAGATTTCCCTCTGTGTTTCCAAAATGGGAACACAAATTATCTGGGGCACATTAATCCAGCCCAAGAGTTTTTGGAACAAATCTGGAGGGAAAGACACATTAAAAACACAGAATTAAAGAGAAAAGGACATGGAGTGCAGTCCAGGAGGTGCCAGGCTCGTCTGTGGATGAAGGAAATGCCAGAGCCTTCTCTCCATGCTCCAGTGAGGAGTCTGCTCCAGTGCCTGGTGGGAAACCCTTAATGAGGACAGGGATTAATGGCAGAGTGGGAAGGGAACTCACTAAAGAGGAGCTGACAGCTTGGAGAGCTGCCCACAGGGGTGTCTGGCTTCAGGAGATCCATCCCAAGGACAGCCCAACAATGTGGGACCTGACCCCAGCTCCAATGTTGGAAGTGCAGGAGTGGCAGCACAGCCAAGCACATCCCAGGGGAGGAGGGAGGAAAAATCAGTTGAATTCCCAGTGGGATTTATCTGCAATGCTCCTGGGCTTCTCTTGAGGGCAAATCCAAACAGGGAAGGGGCAGGAGAGGTCTGTGCTGCTGCTATGGAGAGCAGAGCACCTGCTTGAAGAGCCAATGGATTCCTTGGAAAAAGGAGGTGAGGAACATGCCAGGGAAGGAGAAGAGCTCCTAAGGTTAAAGGACTGTCTGTGCAGAGAAAAACTCAGCACAAATTAGGCATTAATACAGTTAAACTCCAAATTAGGAGCTGTGAAGGACGTTTAGGAATTAAGGAGGAAAGAACTTATGCAGTTTTAAGGCAGAGTCTGGTACTTTAATGTGGGAAATGAAGGGGTTGTCTCCAACTGCAGGGATCTGGATTGATCCATGGGATTGTTTCCAAGAGCTGGATGGAGCTGGGCCTCTGAGGGAGGCTCAGGAGGCATCAAGCTGTTCTGCAGCTCAGATTTGTGCATGGAGCTCCAGTGGCAGCTCTCTGGTCACTTGTCCTGGTCCCCAGCGTGGCCTCTCACCATGGGGTGCCACAATCACCCCTCAGCCATGGAGAGGGAAACACATCCTGCTCCCAGCCTGTTCCCAGACAGAGCTCCCAGCAATGTGTCAGGATCAGGGACCTGAATAAAACACCTCAATTTTCCATTTTCTGAGGGGTTTGCTCGTGGCTGAGCCCAAACTCTGAGAGCTGTCACCAGCTTCCCTCTTGGACACTCCCAAAATCTGCCAGGACAGTGGGAAACATGGAGCAGATCAAGACTGAGGGACACCAACAAGGGAAGGAAACAAAGCAAGGAGAGGGAGAAGGCTCCTGTCTCCAACCACAAACTCCTCCTCCTCTGTTTGCTTGGGTTTCTATTCCTGCTGAGGAATTCCTCCTCGTGCTCCCATGCTCTGCCTTCTCAGGGAAAACAAACCTCCATATCCCACTGGCTTCCCAGTGCTGTGCAAAACATAAACAAGGAAAGCTTTTGATATCGGGGAAGTTGGGAGCTCAGCAGCCCCATCTGCACAGGTTTGAAGGCAAGGATTTGCTCAGGTGGGTGGGCAGAGGATGCCCCTGGTAGGAGAGAGGAGCCGAGCTCAGTGTGCAAACAGGAGCCTGATGGGATGGGAGAAATGAGGGAAAGAGGACTCAGTGTTTCATTTTGTCCCCGTTGACATGCAGAGCTGGGGGAGCAGGGAAAGGGCAGTGGAGATTTCACAGGGAAAAAGGGATTTTTTCTGGACATGAGGAGATGCCTCTGCCAGTTTTCTCCATGCCAGGAGGGAGTTGTGATCACTCAAACTGTTCTCCAGACACTCCTTGTGTCACTCCTGGTCAAGACTGACAGGAGCTGGAGTGAGGTTCCTGCACACATGGCATTGGGAATGGTGGGCTCACACTGGGATACAGCTGGAGACCCCTGAGGAAAGGGTGAGGGAGAGGAAACAGAAGAGAAGGACGGGAGCACTCCCAGCTCCCAGAGTCCCACTCAGCTTTGTGTCCCCTCTCCCACACCATGGACAGGAATGACCATCACTTTCCATCCTGCTGCGAGTGCTGCCTCTCCCCAGGGCTCACAGGCTGTGGGAACTCCCACCAGGACCTCCCCACCCTGACCCATGGGCAGTAACAGGTCTGTGAGTGTGGGAGCTGCTTACGAGCAGAGTTTGGGAGAGCTGTGCACATCCTAAACCATCGTGGTACCCCAAGAAGCTGTGAGCCAGTGCTGAGGTCGGGGATGCTGGTTCTGCCATCCTGGGGAAGCCCAGATATGTTAGAACAGACTCCAAAAGCCATTTTCCCCGGGGTGAGCAGCCAGGAGGCAGGAGGGAGCAGAGCAGAGGAGGAGCAGGTCCAGCAGCTGCCATTCAGCTCCACTACCCGTGGCTGAACACAGCATTCCCTCTTCATCCTGTTTTCCAGCTCCTGAGGGTGTCACTCAGCGTTTGACACCCCTGCACATCCTCCAGCATGGAAACTGCAGGGAGGAGCCAGCCCGGGGCTGGAGGTGCAGCCAACTCCATTGGTTTAGTTCTCAATCACTTCAAAAAACAAAACTTCAGCTGCCTCCTAAGTGTGGGCTGAAGGGAGGGGTGGGATTCATCCTCCTGGTGGGAGCAGGATCCCATTCCCAGCTCCATCCATCACTCTGCTCTGGGAAAGGAGAGATGTAAGAGAAATCTTCAGAACGGAGGCCAACACAGACCTTGAGGGCATCTGAGGGAGGTCCCCCAGCTGGCGGCCACAGGTGGGTCCCCACAGCCTCCTTTGAAGCTGCCCCACTTAGTTTGAAGTGCCAAGTTTTCACTAAGAGTTGGGATTTCAACCCAACTCTAATCCCGGGCTGGGGAGCTCTGCCTGGCTGCTCCTCTTTTTGATCCGTGTTGTTTATATCCATGGATGTGTCCCTCAGGAAAGCCTGAGGCAGGGGGCAGCCCCTCAGCCTCCCCTCTCCATGGGCTGCATGAGATCTCTCCAGAAGCTCTACTGGATGTTCTGGGAGCTCAGCTTTTCTGGGAAGCTCCAGCTTGGGCTGAGCCAATTCTCGTTGTGCTTTTGTTTTCATCCCAGTGGGTTTGGATTGAGCCCTAAAGAGCTGGGGGGTGCGGGGTTGCCTTTTTTTTTCTTTTTTTTGGTTTCTCTCCAGGATGCTGCCTCCCATCCCCCTGCATCTGCTGGAGATTTTGTAACCATGAGAAATGAGGAGATAAAACCACTCCTAACTCTGGAGCTGGAGCAGGGATTTGGTGCTATAAGTGGCTCCAAAGGTGACCATCATCACCACCACAGTGATGACCACGAGGGTCACCAGTGTCCCACAGACTGACCCAACAGCAAACTCAGCACTGGGACCTCTTCCAGGAGAGATCTGGATAAACCCAGGCCTCATCTCACCCTTCAAATGTGGGTTTTTTTGGACACTGGTGTTGGAGAAGAGCTCTTGGTGTAGTATAAATAGATTTTGGCATGTATAAAAGCCTGGGCAGGGGCCCAGGGAGGTCCTGGGTGGTGTGAATCTGCTCATGGCCTTCAGGGTGGGAAGGATTTGTGAAGTTTTTGTGGGTTTTGGAGCGGGTTTGTTTGGGTTTTTAAACTTTCCTCGACTGATTTAGGGCAGCTTGGGGATAATGCCATTAAATGGGTTTCTCTGGGGGACTGCTGTGGGGTATTTGCTGCTGCGGTGTCTTGCCTGTGGGAAGAGCTGCTGGAAACCCTGGGGGAGGTCATTCCTTGGGGCTGGGATGTGCTGGAGCCCATGGATGGTGTTTGGGGGATCTGGGAGATGATCCAGCTCTGTCCCAAGGTGAGGAGAGGGTCTGGAGCTGCTCCTGTGGGGGAAAAGTGGCAGATCTGGAGGATTCCACAGGGGTCAGGTTAAACAAACTCCTGATCCAGATCTGCTGCACCTGGGGGTGGTGGATACCTGCCCTGGAGCCTGAGACCTGCTCTCCCTGGAGGGCTGTGGGAGAGTGGAAGGGCTCAGCTTCAGCACAGCCACAAAACTCAGTTTCAGCTGGGGAACTGATGCCAAGGGCAGAGCTCAGCCCTGCAGCCCCTTCTGAAGCCTGAAACCACCCCAGGGCAGGGGCAAAGTCAGGCTCAGCCCCCACAGAAAACCCAAAACCACGGGGGAGAGGGGAACTCTCAGCATTTTAGGTGCCTGGTGCTGTCCGAGCATGGTCAGGGGCTGGAGAGCTGCTCAGGGCCTTCTCCGGGGTCTTTGCCTGCAGGAAAACCCTAAAAGTGATTGGAGATCACAGCCACATTATGCAAACCTCAATTTGCATAATCATCATGCAAATTGAGATGGATAACCAGCTTTAACCAGACTCCAGTTGCTTTCAAGTGCCTCTTTCTCAGCTGCTACTTCAATCACTTAAAGGAAAGGAAAAAAAGAACCAAAAGTTCCAACTTTCCTCTCCTGGTTAAGCACGGTCACCGGGCCAGGGAGGGACAGGAGGTGACAAGTTCAGTCCCCGAGTGGCCTGGAGGGGTCACTGGTGGCTTTCACATCCAGAAGACCTCGAAGGGACTGGCCAGAGCTGAGAGCCCTCGGGACTGGAGGAGCCCAGTGCGTGCTCTGCTCTATCCCAGCATTCCCGAGACCTTTGTAAAGTCCCTGGGTCTCCATCTGCCAATACTTCGTGGGATTGTGGGGACAGAGGACACGATGGGATGTTCAGGTGGTTTACTGGGAGCTAAACTGCTCCTCTTTCATCTGAGGGGCTGAGAATTCTGTGTCCTGCTAGAAAAGGTGTCTCATATTAAATATAACTGTGTGGAGCAAAATGAAACTGAAATTTTGCTCATGCCTTCCCTCCTTCCTGATGTGGAGGGACCATTCCTAGAGGATCCCATCCCTCTTGTGAGGGAACTGGACCAGGATCTGTTCATCCTCTGGCAGGCATGGGCACAACTGTTGCACATTCTCAGCTCCTGTCTCCCTGCCCTCCCCGTGCCTGGTGCTTTGAGCAGTGGTTCTATGGCCGTGCTGAGAGCTCCTTCCCAGGGAGCTGGGAGCTGCTTATCCATGGCTGGCCTGCTGCTGGAGCCCTGTGATCCCACATCCATCCCCCATCCATCCTGCATCCATCCATCCATCCCACATCCATCCC
>WBNO01013935.1:145293-223678 GCA_013400575.1 Peucedramus taeniatus
CATCTCCCATCCATCTCCCATCCATCCCCATCCATCTCCCATCCATCCCCCATCCATCCCACATCCATCCCACATCCATCCCACGTCCATCCCACATCCATCCCACATCCATCCCAGCTAGGCATCACTTGGATCTTTTCCTTCTGCTCTCCTCAAGGAGATTCCCGGTCATGATCCTCCCAGAGCTCTGCCCGCACTGGTCCCTGCTCGGCAGGGCAGGTTTTGTCGATCTGCAGATCCTGCAGAACCACCCAAAATCTCAGCTCTTCCTCCTCTCCAGCCCCTGGGAGCCCTCGGGCAATCCCTAACGAAGCCGCTTCTGTTATCTGCGGAGTGATTAAGGGATATCACTGCATGTCCCTGGGGAAAACAGATTAGGGAGGGCACAGGGTGACCCAGATAAGGACTTTTATCAAGCAGAGAGGCGTTGGGAACACGAGGGGTGACATGAAGATGTCACCTCATTAGTGACAACTGCCCAGGGCTAAGTGCAAACCACCCTGGGTGCGTTTCACCATCTCCTAACCCAGCTGACAGAGTGGCTCAGGTTCCTGCCAAATCCCAGGCCCTGTGGCAGGGAAATGGGGTCCAGAAGGGTTTTGGGGTGGCCTGATGGCAGGGCTGGAGCTGCAGTGGTGGAGGAACTGAGAAAACCTGTGGGATTTCTTGGACAAGAGCGATGGGCACACACACCTGAGCGGGGCAGGGGTGGAGAGGGGAATTTCAGTTTGATTAAATGAGGTAAAGCAGGGTCTGTAACGTCCCCCGGGTCAAAAGGCAGGACTGAAACCCCTCCTGTGGCACCAGACTGCTGGAGATGGTGGTGAGGGGTAAAACCTCTGAGGGGGTGTGGAGCACACACACACCTGCAGGAGCACGGGGATCTGAACTGGTACAGAATGGGTAAAATCCTGCGGAAACGCTCGAGGTTTTAATGGCAAACAGGAGAAATTGCTGAACCATCTGTCTGTGAGCTTCAGGGAGATGATTCAGGACTCGGGGGTAGGAAGAGGGGCGACTTTGGGAACACTTTGTGTCTTGAGGAACAAACCAGCCCCCAAGAGAACGGAGATGAGGGATGACTTCATCGTGCAGTGCTGGCACACAGCACAGCCCAAACCTCGTCCCCGCTGAGAGAGGAACATCAAAAATAAATTAGCAAAAAAAAAAAAAAATCCTGATTTCTGTAAGGAGGAGCAAAGATAATTTGATTCCAGCCCTTTTTCCTATTGCTGCAGCCAGCATGGCAGGACACATCAGTGAGCAGTGTCTGACACTCCAAGTGGGCTGGAATTGGGATTTTTTTCTTGTTTTTCTGCCTCAGTAGCGCACAGGTGTGGGGAGGAGGGAGAAAACAGAGAAACAAACGTATTGGCAAACGCTAAAAAAAGGAATGTGTTACCTAAAAATACAGGTAGCAGCAGTTGAGAGGAATCAAAGGAAATAATGCACTATGAATGACCAGAAGGGTCAAAGACAATACGACAATAAGAAAGCACTTAGAGAGAGCAGGGGATTTATTTCTGTGTCAGAATGGCTCTGTTGTTAGAGCCAGATGGAGAAATTGTAAAACAGCAGAGTGGGAAAGGTAGGGATGCTCCACAGATATTCCAAATCCAGAAAAAAAGGAGGCAGGAGCTTTTATTTGCTGCAGTTCCCAGTGCAGGAGGGGCTGGAGGGCATCCAGGGATTATCAGCCTCAGCCTGCAGCTGTAAAATCGTTCCCCAAATTCTTCTCCCAGCTTCTCCAAGCTTCTTCCACCCAGACCTTTAAAAACTGGGAGATTCCCAGGGTGCTGAGGGATCCCCAAATTATTGCAACTTTTAGGGAAGTAATTGGGGTATCCTAAAGCAAAGGGTGGGAAAATCCTTTTGGGGTTTAAGTGGTGAAGGAGCTGGGAGCACCTCTGTGAGTTGGTGAGGGGTAGATTGGGCGGATTTAAGGTTTCTCCAAGAATTTTGGTTTGGCCCCATGCGGCCTCTTGTTTCCTTCAGGAGTGTTGTGGGGAATTAAAAGGGTCCTGGTTTGCTGGAGGGGTCACTGATGTAATAACAGAGGGATCAATGGATTTTTGTTCCCATGGATTCTTCCCTTGGTTCAGTGCCATTTAATAACTCACTGAGGGACAGGGACAATCCCACTTAAGTGCAAGAATCACAGAGAGAGGGGGGAAAATCCAGCAGGGACATCCCTGGCGGCAGCAATGAGGTGAAATGATCCCACTGTTCCATCAGGTCTTCACAAAGGACATTCCAGACTGCTGGGAAGCAGGAAAATCCAGGTTTTTTATATCTTCATGCACAGGGCAAAGGATCAGCTTTTAAACAGTGACTCTGAGGCAGCAGGGATCTCTATCCCAGCAAGAGGAGGATGCTGGGGGTCCCAGGTGATTCCTTTCCCAGTGACCATGAGCCCATCCCTATTGCAATTCAAATCAGCATTATCCCCAAAATCCATCACTGTTTGCTGGCTCCAGAAGTTGTTAAAGCATCTGTGAGGTCAGGTCTGAAGCAAGGTGGGAAAAGCAGCAGCTGAGATGTGTAAATGTGGGATTTAGGGCATTTTTTGGGTTTTGAAGGAAGCTTCACCAGGATGGCTCCATCAGCATCCCACAGCTCACTTTGGAGAACGCTTCATCCTGAGGGTGGAATCATTGAAAGGAGCTGATCCCCCCTGGATCACCCATCCCTGATCCCAGCTGGGATCCACCGGGACTGGCTGGGGTGGTTACATGCATTATTCTTTTTTAAGCTGGAAATAAGGAAATAACACTCTGAGCTCCTTGCTCCCACACTGGAATCACAACCAGCCATGAATAATTCATTTTCAAATAATTAATTATTCAGCTTATTTCTTCATTAGCTAAAGAACCTGAACGTAATTAGCTGCTTACCTCCACAAAAAGTACCAACTTTTTCTGATGCAAATAAATAAAATATGAACAGATTTTCACCCCCAAAAAACCCCAAACAACCCAGCCACTCGTGACCCTTTAGAGCAGGGTCCCTGAGGACCTTCCTGGGTGTTCCCATGCTGCTGCTTATCCATGGAGGTAGAATTGGATCAAGGTCTCCCAGTGTTCCCCTGGAGAAAATCCCTAAAAATCTGATCTGAGCCAGCTGGGATGGGGTTGGAGATTACTGGGGGATCTGGTGGAGCTTTCTCAGCTTGGTATCCAGAGCTGCCACCTCTCCTGGGGAATGGGGGAATGCTGCCTTCTCATCTCCTTCAAATATTGGTGTATTGTGCTTGTGGATCCTTTTAAAATTTATCCTTCCAGGTGGGACTTGCCCCTGCCGTGGGCTGTGGATCAAACCCTGCTGGGATCCTGACCCTGCATTCCCAAGGGTGTCCCAGAGATGGGCACCAGGAAAGTCCTTGTCCCTTGTCCTTGTCCCTTTAGCTGGCATTCCTTATCCCACCAGGGCTTAGCAGGGTGGCTTTGGGGGGAAAACTGGAGCTTTCCTTGCCTTGTCCTGCTTGTTCCCCTCTCCTTCCTGTGGCTGTGGATGGGAATTTCCTGGGAATAGCTCCAGTTTTCAATGCAGCTGCTTGGTTTTGCTGTTGCCTCGTGGCTGACAGTGGTGACATCCCAGCCAGGGCTTCCTGGAATGGATCCTGGGAGTTTTCCTGCCTTGCTTTGTCTTCTGCAGCCACCTCAACCCTGTCTGGTTGTGTTTTCATTGGCAGGGCAGTAATTTCTCCTCCACACCACCCTGAGTGTCCCTGCTGGATTTGGGAACTCCTGGCACTCTGGGCTCTGTTATCCTTGGCCTTGCTCCTGCTCTGCTCCTCCATCCAGTATCCATCCATCCTCTGGGATCAATCCCTGTCTCCCCTTTGTTCTGCTGTCTCCCACAGCCAGAGGAGGGTTGGGTTGAGCAGAAGATGCCAATTGGTTGCTCTGAAGAAGGCTCTGCATCCCCTTCTTGGAGGATCCATCTGCTTTCCCCCTCCTCCAACAGCTCTGAGAGCTCCTTCCCAAGCTTTATGACCCCCTTGCAGCTTTCAGGATCAGACTGGGCAAGGAAAGAGCTGGAGATGTCAGGGATGCTTCTTGGGGCTGTGAGCTCTGGTTTCACATCTGTGGGCACATCCAGGGGGAGCTCAGCCAGGAGAAGCTCCAGCCCTCGGAGGGGTCAGGTGGGGACAGACAGATGGATGTTCCTTTTGCTCCCTTGGGAGAAGGAGCTTGGGGCAGGGCCAGAGCTGGGACAAGCTTGGCAGTTGTCTGACCAGTAATTCCTCCTCTTCACAGAGGGTTTGGAATACTCTGCATTCCATGGTGTCCATGGCAGCCCCAGGCTGGCCCAGCAGAGCAGCCTTTGGGCAGCTGCAGGAAGGGTCCCAGGCACTGGGATTTGTGGATTTTGGGATCACAGTGGCTGCAGCAGCTCAGCCTGGGCAGTGCAGGAAGCCCTGGGATGGCCTTTGGATCCTCTGCACCTGCTGGATGCTCCATGTGAATCCCAGAATGGTTTGGGTTGGAAGGGACCTTAAAGCTCATGGAATTCCCACCCTGCCATGGGCAGGGACACCTTCCACTGCACCAGGTTGCTCCAAACCCTGTCCAACCTGGCCTTGGACACCTCCACAGCTTCTGTGGACAAGCAGTTCCATCAGGATTTCAGCCCATTCCAGTGATCCTGAGATCACTCCCCAGCACTATTTTGGCAGTGCTGGCTGTGATTGCTGTCCCAAAGCTCCCAGCCCTGCTTCCCTCTCCCTCTGCACGTGATGCCAGCTCCTCTTTTTCTCCTGCCTTCCTGTTTGCCATGCAGTTCTGCTTGAGCTGGCTCTGTCAGCTCCACGCTTTCCTGCCTTTCTGCTGAGCTTGGTTGGAGCTGTGCAGGCTTTATCCCACTCCTTTTTTTATTTATTCCTATTCTTCTGCCTTGTACCAGAGCCAGGAGTGCCTCAGAGCCGGTGTTGCTCAGCTCTGCAGCTGCATGCTCTGTACACCCTGTACCTTCCTGTGTGTTCACTCTAAGTTTTCTGTGCCCTAAATATTTTTGGGAGCTATTCTAAATTATTAAACTATTATTTTATATTATTTTATAATGTTTTGTTATATTGTATTATAATAAAAATATATTAAAATATAGAAGTATATTATAATTTTTTTTTCTCCCCAGCTGTCCCCTTCCTCTGATGCTCACACCTTTTGCACAGCCTCTCCTGGAGGCTGCAGGTGGCTTTTCTGTGCCTGTGTCCTGATCCTGTATCTTTGTTTTTATCACCAATTTCGACAGGTTGTAATGACTGCTTTTATCTGTTCTCCTGACAGTCTGGATCTTCAGGCAGCTTTTGCAAATGCTGACTTCTCTTCCCTCAGTGATCTCCCTGCCTGAAATTCCAGCTGCAGGAGATTAGGCTGTGTGCTCAAGGATATGCATCTCAAAATTGCCTCCCTTATCAGGTTTAATGGCTTTGCTGCTGCTCGGCTCTTCCCGGGCTCTTCCCATGGAAAACTTCACAGTGCCTGCCGTACCTGAGGTCCTGGGGAGGAGGGCAGTGCCTTTGGGACCAGGGAAAGTCAAGACAGAGGTGGGGAATGCTGGAGCAGATCCTGTTTGGAGCTGTCTGTGATGCAAACAGATCCTGAAGCAGCAGCAGGGTCACTTAAAAGGGGCTGTTGAAGTCATTATTTAACCATAATGATGCAGCCAGATCCTCACTGCCCGTGGGGGGAGCTGCTCCCAGGCTGGGGAAGGATCAGGGCTGCTCCAGGATGGATGGGGCATCCCTGGAGAGATGCAGCACCAGTGGAAGCCCCTTACCCCATCCCATCCCATCCCATCCCATCCCATCCCATCCCATCCCACCCCACCCCATCATCCCATCCCATCCCATCCCATCCCATCCCATCCCATCCCAGGGGCTGGCACTGCTCTCCCACCATCCCCTTCCCTCCCTCCAGCCCTTCACAGGACTGAAAGCACCAAACCCCTGCAGGGTGTCCATACCAGGTAGATCCAGAGGGTGTTGGCATTGCTGAAGGAACATCCCCGATTTTCTCCTCCCAGCTGGCTGGAATTCCCATGGCAGTGCCTGATGCAAAGTCCTAAATGGGCTTGGTCTCGCTCTGTGCCTGAGGAAGATCAAGGTAATTTTGTTTTAATGATCAAATAAAAGGAGGATCCTGCCATGGACTCAGTGGTGCTGCTGTCCCATGGGGTGGTTCCCATCTGGAGATGTCCTGAGGGGATCTTTGTCTGGAAGTTTTACATCTTCCCTGCCTCCCTGTCCCTCTGTCCCAGCTCCTCTCCAGGTGGATGGGAAGAGCTGATCCCACAGACAAAAGGGGATGAGGCAAATCCACTTATTCTGGCGTGATCTCCCCTCGCTAAGCCCTTGTAATGTTGTTTGCTCACTTTCAATTAGCCCCGTGTTGGAATCCTCTACGAGATCAGATTAATGGGTTTGTGTGCCTCATGTTTAAACACAGCCCCCACGTGTGCTGTGCTCCAAACCAATAATTCTTTATCTTGATGTAATAAAAATAATTGCAGGCAGAAATGCTTTCCCTTGTGCCTGCTCCTCACCACTCCAGGGATTTGCTGGCTCCTCTCTCCCGTTTCCCTGCTTCACCCTGGTTGAAATCCATGAAAAAACAGTGTTGGGATGTGCCCCAAATTATCCTTTCATGTTTTCCCTGCTCTCCTCACCTCACAGTCCTTGTTCTCTGAGCCACGGAGGTTCAGAGGCTCTGTTTGAGATCTATCAGCAGCTTTTTGCTCCAATAGCTTCTCTGCAAGGTTCAGCCCTGACTTGATGCAATTTGTTCAAAACTTGGTGGCCCCTGTGACCTCCCATCCCAGGGCTCCTCTCTCCCAGCCCATGCAGGTCCTACTTCTTCCCAACACCTTCCTTCAGGTGCCTGCTCAGCCCATTACCTCACAAGCTCTTTGGGAGCTTTTATTTTTAGTTTCTCTTCCTCCTGCTTGGGATTTCTTGCAGCTCCAACACCCTTTCACTTGATGCCATACCAGGTACCCTGCACATTTGCGTCCTTGACCTCTCTCCAGCTGAATTCACTAAAAGTTCCTTTTGTTTCTTGGTGTCCACTCTGCTTGAAATCAAGACCCACAGCTGGAGCCTTATTCCCTTTTGTTCTTTCCCCTAATCACTTCTGGATTTAGGTTGAAGTCTTCCATTCAAGGCTCAATTCTGCAATCAGCCCTTTCACAATATCCCCATTTCTCACCAAAATAATCTAAATAATCATTGCCTCATGGGTTCAGGTGAAATTCAGCTTGCCAGCTCTTGCTGTGGCTCCAAGGCTTTTTCCAGACTCCCTGTAGAGCAGAGTCACTGAATTGGTTTTCACAACAATTGAAGAATTTGCCTCACCTCCCCGAGGGGAGCTTTGGTGTACAAAGAGGTTGCAGCTTGGTCTTCACACTCCCAGTGATCCCTGTGAGGAGGATTTACTCAACCTGGGTGTTCAAACCACTTTTTCCTTCCTCTCACTGCTTTGAGTTGCCCAGTGGGTTCTTGGAGAAGACCAAGAGCAACCTTGGGCATCCAACAGGGCCCATTCTGAGGCCCCAGCTGAGGTACCCCAAACAGGATGATTTGGGTTGGAAGGGACCTTAAAGCTCATCTTGTTCCATCCCCTGCCATGGGGCACCTTCCCCTGGATCCCATTTACCACATCCACCCTTCCTGATGCTGCCAGAGCTGAGCCTGCCCTTGGGGAGGGCAGAAATGTTCATTCCTCAGCTGCCAGGGCAGTTTCTCCCAGGGGCAAGAGATCCTGGAATTTGCCAGAGCTCATTATTCCAGGCTGGACTCTGCAGGTGGAGGCTCCACTCTGCTGGTTCAGAGGACACTTGATGATCTCCTGACATTGATTTTCTTCCCCTCCAGCCCAAGGAAGCTCTGGGATAATGAAATGCATATCTGAGGGAACTCATCCAGCAGGCTCTCTCTCACCATTGGCTGCCTGGCTCAGTTTGACCTCCTGGGTCACCTGTACACGAGAGAAACTGCCAAAAGAGCAAAATCAAGCTGGGAAGGTTGTCAAAAAGACTAGGAAGGAAATCTCCTTGTGCCCAGCTTTTGGGCCCTTTGGAGATAAAGCTGAATTTCCAGCAGCTCAGGGCAACGTTTAATTTTCTGGTTGGCTTTCCTTGCACTCCACCTGATTGCTCTTTGCCCCCTTGCTGCTCCGTGGCCAAGCCACCCACGTCCTCCCTCCAGCTGCCATTCCAGACCCTTGGAGGATCAGACCTGAGCCTGACAAGCACCCCACTATCCCACTGCCCACTATTCCAGCTGGGACTGAGCCCCCAGAGCCACCAGAGCCAGGCCGGGATGTAACAGGGTGCCAGGTGAAAAGGAGGGGGTGAGGAAATCATGGCAAATAGGAGCTGACTGCCCAATAATTGTGGACAACCAGGCTTTTCAGCAGGGCCATAAATCAATGGCAGATGGAGCCACGCCGGGTGGTGCTTATTGATTTCTCTTTTTTTGTATTTTTTATTGGTTCTTCTTCCCCCCGTTTGCTGCCTGCCGGAGTGGAAAGGCTCCTCAGACAGCTCTGTGGGGTTTCTCTCTGCCTGGCAGCTTTCCCACCTTCCCTCTCCTCTCCATCCTGGCAGGGAGGGAGGGCAGCACTCCCAGCACCATCCATGGAGCCAGGTGCTGGATCTGGGTCTGGCTTGGAGCCCAGCTTGTGGGGGAAAATCGAGGCTGGAGGCTGAGATAGGATGAGGTTAAAAGAGGGAACATCTCAGCTCTGGCCAAAATCCCCTTTTAGCATCTCCAGGACCTCACTGCCCCACCCATCTCAGCCCCCATCCCTGACTCAGCCCCTTCTGTCCCTGCTTCTCCTCCTCTCTGCCACTTGCAGCTCCCAGATGGGATTGAAGGGACCTGCCAGGTCCCTCTGTCCCCTCTGTGAGGGGACACCAAGGCTGTGTGGGGTCTGTCCTGAGGGACACCCTCCACCCCTGCAGTCCCATGAACAAGAATAACCCTGCTGAAGGGAATCCATCCACAGGAATGGGCAAAACCATGGGGGTTTGCTTGGAGCAGTGCTAAAAAATTAGGATTTTTCTCCTTGTTTATGCTTTTTTAAAGCCCTTTCCTCCACCTTCTGTGCTCTGGGGGGGCTCAGCTCTTCAAGGAGATGAAGGTGCAGGATTTTGGATAATGAGGGGCTCCATCCCCTGGTCCCTCTGGGCCCTGCAGTGGCACTGAGGGTGTTGCTGTCCTCTGGCTGCTGAAGGCTCTGTTATCCATGTGGGATATTCCTTTAGGAATGCCTTTCTTTCCAGCATGAAAAGCTCTGCTGTTACAGCTGGCCCAGACTGTAGGGTTTGGGTTTTTTTTTCCTTCTCTTTTGTTCAGGGCTGTGCAGAGCACTTATGGATTCATAAAGTGGTAATTTATTGAACAAGTCTTTGGAGAAGGGAAGTAATGAAAGCTGCTGGATAAATGACGGGAACGTTCAGGATCCGATTGCTGCCAGGAGCTTGGTGGCTCCAGGGGCTCTCGTGGGGGAGCAGGAGCCTCACAGAGCCACACAGAAATGGGATTTGGGCCAAAATTAAAGCAGGAGCTACCTCCTTGGAGCAGGAACACTCCAAAGAAGAGGTGGGGGATTTGTTATCCCTGGATTTCCAGCAGCCCCCGGTATGGAGAGGCTGTGAGGGCATTTTTGGCTGCCTGGAAATTCCAGTTATTGGAAAATCTTGTCTACCCCAAGTGCTCCATGAGGATCAAGGAGATCAAACACAAAACATGAACACAAGATCACCAGGGTTTTCCTAGTGCTGTGCAAAGGGAAAAGCCAATTTTTGGGATTGGTTAGGAATCTGGGTGGATGAGGCTTTTTTTTGCTGTTGGGAGTGTTCAACATTGAGCCCCTTTTCCATCTCCAGGTGCCTCTGGTCCTGGAAGTGTGGGAGGTTTGGTCCAGCACTTCCAAGCCAGAGCTCCTGGAGAGTGCTCTGGAATACTCTCCCAGGGAAATGACCCCTCAGCTCCACGTGGAAGCTGCTTTCGGGTTAAAAACTATGTCTGGGTGAATCCTGCTATGAGCTTCCTACCTGAGCAGCATCAATAAATGAATTAATGAATGGATGAAATGTAAATTGTGGCAGCTTTAAAATGAAAGTCAGAGTTTCCAAAAGTGCTTTTAACCAGCACTTATTTCTGCAGCAATATAACTGTCAGCAAGGGCTTAATTCATTAGCACCAGAACAAAATGAAGACCCTGTAAATTTGAAGTCCAATTTAATTTCTCACAGAAAGAGGCTTTTTTTCATCTTCCTTTCCCTTTGCTCTCTCTCCCTGCCCAAGAAAGGAGGATTTCCATCACTTAGAGCTGCTCTGGGCCTCCTGCAAATGGGATTTTCTCAGCCTGCTGGGCTGGGGAGAGGAGGTGGCCCTGAGGAAGGCCAGCACTGCCTGGAGAGTTCCAGATGCAAATCCACTGGGACCAGCTGGATGGGGAGGACACAAAGGCTCAGAGGGGACACACACCTTGCCCAGGTTGGGTTCATGGCAAGGACCTGAGTGCTCAAGCCCTCACCTCTGCCCAGCCCCAGGGCCGTCACTGATGTCCCAAAAGAGACATCATTTGTAGGGCCTGTTGGTCACAGCTGAGTTAAAATCCCCCAGATTTGGAGCCCTGCTGCTGGAAGATCACAGGGTGAGGACTCCAGGGAAGGCAGGTCCTGGCAGGGAGATGGAGGTGGCCACCAATGGAGCTGGGGGTGCCCACCTTGGGGTACTGTGCCTATAAACCATCCCCCGAGTTCCCTGCCCCTCTGTCTGCCACCTCCTGCCCCTCACTTTGTCACCAAGAAGAGGGAGCAGTGGCACAGCCCAGCCCTGGTGCCACCCAGGTGGCTGCACAGGAGCTTGGGGCGTGTGCGTGTGTGTATGTGTGTGTGTGTGTGTGTGTGTGTGTGTGTGTGTGTGTGTGTGTGTGTGTGAATGTGCCTCTCCCAGAGCTACAGAAACCCAGCAACAGCATCTTCCTGCCCTAAAATGGGAGACAGAGAAATGGGGGAAGGGACCTGATGCAGCTGGAGGAGCCGAAATCCGTGGTCTCCATGGAGTCTTTGTTTATATTCCTCTAATTTCCCTGTCTCTTTTTTTTTTTTTTTTTTTTTTTTTTTTTTTTTGTGTGTGTGTGTGTGTGTGTGTGTGTGGTGGTTTTTTTGTTTTTTGTTGGGAATTTTTTTTTAAGGGAGTATTTTTAGCATGGAGGGAAGAGAGCAGTGCTGGTTGTCTGGATGCAGGGTGCTCAGGAGCAGATGGTGCAGGAGCTTCTCACACTGTGCTCCCTGGAAAAACACCTCTGTGCCTCTGTCTGGAGTCACCCTGCTGTCCTGGGCTCTCCATCCTCCTCCTCCTCCTCCAGAGCCCAGACCTTCCCTGGCTCTCCAGCTGCATCCTCGACTCCTGGCACAGCTCTCAGCAGGGAGAGGTGGAGGATGAGCCCTGGTCCAGGTGGGTCAGGTGTTAAAGGAGGCGCTGATGTGCAGCGGATGTGTCACTACCCTCCCCTGGCTTTTCTGTCCCCTCCCTGTGCTCAGAATTTCGTGGCATTCATTACACCAGGACACCCCGCCAGTCACTCTGGGCATCACCTCAAGAGTTCCTCACTCATTTCCCAGAATCCCGGCAGCAAAGGGAATCCCTCCAGAGCAGCATTCCCAGCTCAGGTGCTCCTACACCATCCCCACATTTAATTAGAGACCCCAAACTCCTGCCAGGAATGACTCGGAGGGCGCTCCCGGAGTTCATCTGGAACACGGAATTACCGGCTGCTGTGACCTGCGGGTAATTAACGGGCGACGCGTAATTAGCAGCGACAATTGGAGCGCTCCCCATGGAGCCTGGGCGCGGCCTTGGGGACATTGTGTCGTGGAGGGGACAGGTGTGCAGAGCTTGTGGGGTGGCCCAGAGAGCTCCCACCTGATTTTTTTTTCCAGCCCTCTGCATGGAAATGTGGGGAAAATGTGAGGGGCTGCACTTTCTGATTGTGTTTGCTGGGATCTGCCCAGCCAAAACATCTCCTTCCACCTCCAGCTCTTCCACCCCAGCAGTCAAACATTCACTAGAATATTTAAGTGTAATTAATTAATGTAATTTCAGCTTTTATACTCTTGTGAAATATTCATTTTCAGATAGCATAAAGGTTGAGACTACATCCATCAAGAATTAAGGGGGTGAAAAAAAAGGATAAAGCCTGAAATAAAGTGTTTCCTCCTCTGTAGAGTCTGGGTGGGGGAGAGGTGAAAGGAAGGATTTGTCACAGGGGATGGAGGACCCTTGGGAAGCACCTGGGTATTCCCAGTGCCAGGAGAGCTCCTTTTCCTTAAGCACAACCAGCTCGTGAGCAGGGGGAGCCAGAACCAATCCAGCTCTTAGAAAATAAAACAAGCTTCAAACAACACCCCTTACAAACAGCCTGGAGGAGAAATTCCAGGACTTCCAGGCTGGGAAATCCTCTGGCTAGATTTTGGGGTTCTTCTGGAGGAAGCAGAGTTGCTCCAGTAGCAGAAGTTTCTTCTGTTCCCCAAGAGTCTGGGTCCCAGAAGAAGGGTTTGGTCTCCTTCCCACGCAGCAGAGCCAGGGATGTTTGAGCCCAGATTTCTCTCACTTGCCAGGGGTTGGCTGCACTCTGGGATACAGAATGTCCAGGATGCCAGCCTGGATCTCTGCCTTGCCCGGAGAATGCCACCGCTTCTCTTCCCCACCTTCAGTGTGCCCAGTGCTGCACTGGGAGTTACTGGGAGCACCTGGTCCATGGTCAGTGCAGGCCCCCAGGGGCTGGAGTGACCCCCAGACCTGTCCTGGAGCTGCCTCAGTGACCAGCCCCAGCTTGGTGTGAGCTGGGGACCAGGG
The DNA here is from genome assembly GCA_013400575.1 of Peucedramus taeniatus. Taxonomy (NCBI): domain Eukaryota; kingdom Metazoa; phylum Chordata; class Aves; order Passeriformes; family Fringillidae; genus Peucedramus; species Peucedramus taeniatus. The sequence continues at coordinate 158,165 of WBNO01013935.1, forward strand.
CCACCCTCTGGCCGTGCTGGAAGATTTTCATGGAGCAGTGTTGTCCAAAAATCACCTGGTGGAGAGCAGTGGAGAGGGAAGAGTGATGATTGCAGCCCTTAGGGCAGTGCAGGAGATCTCTGAGCTGAACCTGGGACAGTGAATTCCTCCAAGATGGGCTTAGTGGATTGTTGGGGATTTGGGTGTGGAGCAGAATCAAAAGCTGAGTGTTTGAGTGTTCTAATTACAGCCAGGCTCCTTTGAAGGAACAGAGAGGGCTCAGCCATCAATAACATCGCTGGAGGAGAAAATTGAAGGGATATCTGCCCAATTAAATAACCTACGGGGCTGGAATTGAGAATCAATGTGCCATGAACCATGAGGGATGGGCTGCTGGCGCCGAGCGCTCCATCCACCTCCACAGCCTCAGATCTCACCAAGGACAGGATGGGAATTCTGTCACCGTCACTTGTCCAGGAGATGGACAGAGAAGGGCTTGGCATTGTCCTGTGGGGTCTGGGTCTTCAGAGCCTTGGGCTGCTCCGGTGGGAGACATGGGCACAGGTGGAGCAGGGATAGATCCATGTTCCCAGGGAGCACCCAGGAGCTGCCTGTGGGTGCCAAACTTCTGGTGCTTTTCTCGATATCTTCCTTTTTTGTGAGGCCTGGAGAAGTGGAGGGGAATTTGCTGAGTGTTTGAAGGGTTTGGCTTGTTGAACATGAGAGGAGTGGCTCCAGGGATGGGATGGGGTGGCTGCTGAGGACACAGGGCTGCAGCTGGAGAACATCAGATTTGCCATAAAAAGGTGGGGAATTGGAGCAGGATTTTGGGGAAGAACTGTGGATCTATTTTTCCCTCCTTGAGGAAAACCAAGACTTGATCCCTGGTGTTTGTGTGGGTTTTGCAGGACCCAAGGCAGAGCAGGGCCTTTGTCTCCGTGGAAGTGTTTTTCCATCATCTGGGCACTTTTCCAGCTGGGATTAAGGGTAAGAAACCCCTGCTGGGTGTTTCTCCTTCCTCCTCCCACCTTGCCCAAGGTGAGCCCCACTGTGGCACAGGGGCCACAAAGCCAAGCCCACCCCATGCTGGGACAGCAGGAGTCGAGCACGGCCAAATCCTGCTCTGCCACTTTAATTTTTTATAAAGGAGAAATTAATTTCATCTTTGCCTAAGTACCTGTCACGTTCAATTACTGAGGCTGATAGTGAAAATGACGAAGCAGCCAGGTCATTAGGCAAATTTTAATTAGAGACTCAGCTGCCCTTTACTAATAAGATGCTACAACTCTTTCCTGGTGTTCCTGCTCTCCATCCACAGGGTCTTTCCAAGCCTACCCAAGGATGTTGTTCCCCTTCTCAGCCCTTGGGGGCTTCCCACATCGAGGAAGAGCTTGGGATGAGATGAAGGATGCAGGGGATGGTGGCCAATGGCTCAGTGGCCAGGTGGAGACCGGTGAACACCCGGGCATCTAGACTGGGACCAGTAATGTGTGATGTCCTCACCAGTGTCACAGACTGGGATTGAGGGCACTCTCAGCAAGTTTGGAGGTGGCACCAGGCTGAGCAGAGCATTCCATGTGCCTCAGGGGTGGGATGCCTTCCACAGGGACCTGGACAAGCCAAAAAACGGGTCCTCATGAGGTCCACCAAGGCCAAGAGAGGAGAAATCCAGGAGCAACACTGTGGAGAGGGGGAAACCAGGATGGAGGAGGAGAAGAACAGGCTCTTTCTTCCTCTCCTGGCTGGTGACAGGATCAAACCTCCTCACGATGTCCCCAGGCCTCTGTGCCCTGCGGGGACCTATTTTTGTGTGGGCAATCTCACCAGGGATCCATCATCAAGCTGCCCATCCCAGTCACTCCACCACTGCCATGGAACGCACAAATGTCATCCTGACCCATTTCTATTTCTTCTCCCTGTCCATGGGATGTGGCTGGAGCTGGGCAGGGAGCAAGGCAGGGATGTAGGAAGGGAATCTGTGCCTGGATCCTGTTTTTTGGGGGCTGGGGACAGAATCCTGTGGTCCAGCCTGTGATAGATTAGTAATGGGATGGTTGACTCTCACAATTAACAGGAAAATATCATGTATATAGGTTAAGAGAAGTTTTATAGATTTATAGTTATGTTTTACCCCCCTTGTGTTGTTATCAGGGGTGCCCTGGGTTTGGGACATTTGGGAGGGTCACTCGTTACTGTGGCAGCCCCTGAGCTCCAATCAAGGTGTCAGGCAGTGATCTCCACCACTGGACAGGGAAGGAGGAGTCGATGGACAGAACTTTGGGAGGGGCCAAAGGGTTAAAAGGTGAAACCTCCATTGTGTGGGTGAGCACATGGTGGGAAAAATCCTCTGCTCCAGGCACTGTAATATTTTCTCTATTCAGTCTTCTGTTGTATTTTTAAAAAGGTTTTAATAAACCTCTTAAATTTTTTGAAAGTGAGTATCATTTCTCACAAGCCCAAACATTTTCTGTGGTGCCTTCACCACGCCGATTTTATCATTCCCATCACTTGCCCATCCCCGTGGATCTCCACACTGCTCGGGAATCCCCAGCAGGAGCAGCTTTATTGACAGGAAAGGCGGTTTTCTCATCATGAAAACTTCCTGCAGGAAAGTGGTGCTTTCAATCAAATCCCGCGCAGGAGGGCGAAGGGAAGGGAAAATTCTGTCACGGAGCTTTTTGGCAAAGTGAAAACATCCCTATTTCCACACATCTGGAAGGGAAAGCTTCAATTTTACACCACAAAGTGATTTTCACGCTGACATTTCTTTTATTCCATATAATCAGGCAGCTCTAAATATTAGAGTTTCACCACCAGAAGGAAACATTTTGACTGGCATTTCCCTGCCTTTCCCACCTTCCCTTTTCCTTGCTTTTCCTCCCATTAGGTGTTTTGGGAAGAGTGGAGTTTTTCTCAGGCACTAAAAATTTCGCTGCCTCTTTGACTGGGAGAATTTTCAGCCTCTTTGCCCCCAAAAAAGCCACAAAATCTCATCCTTTGCCTGATTCTTCCCATCTTTCTGCACTCCACAGCTGGAATTTCTCCATAATTTCCCTCTATGGATGTTCAGCCCAAGACTCAGTGGTTTTGACCAGCAACCAGGAGAGAGGAGATTTAGAAAGAAGATTATGCAAAGAAGTAGTGGCCTGTTTTTTTTCCCCCTTTCTCCTCATCTTGTGCAAATTACCCTATTATTCTGCTCCCTTAGGATGCCTGAGTGTCCTTATTTCTTCTTTTGAGCTAAAGTCATCCATGCATTAAATTAGTTCTCTGCCTAGAAATAGCTTGATTACTTTCTCCAAGCCACGCTTAATGGGAGGCTCCCAGAGAGTTTTAAAAATAAGAACTGGGCAAAAAAGGGAAAAGGGGGAGGGAAAAGGAAGATCAGGGGTAGGATGCAGCCTCCTGGAGCAAATAGAGGAGGGATTTGACCTGAGTGGGAGGTGTCGTGGAGGGATCCATCCCCATCCTGGCACTCATGGAATGGCTGGGGCTGGATTTGGAGCTCTGTGAAGTCTTGACCATCATCCCTCCCACAGCTCTGAATAATGGGAGTTTTCCTCATGGTTTGCTTGAATTTTGCCTCAGATTTCTCATTTTTCCATGTGGTTGCTGTGATAGAAGGAAAAGAAGGGAGAGCTTTGTGGGATACCCCATCCCAGAGCTGAGTGTGGGACAACTGAGAACACTGGCAGAGCTTGGGAAGAGCCAGGATCCCTCAGGATCCCAAATTTTCATCCCTACAATCAGCCTGCCCCCCATGCAAGGCTCCCGAGGTGCAGATAGGAGCAGATTTGGATAATAAACCTCAATTCTCCCAGTGTTTTTGCTGTAATAACACTACAGGAGCCAGCACAAATCTCATTCTGGGGAGGCTGTGGGACTGCTTAACTCCCTTCAAGCTTCCCAAATTCCTCCCCTCTTCCTGCAGCACCTTTGAGCCTTGCTAGTTTTTGTTCCCTCCTTGCTGAGGCAGCCAAGATCCTCATCCCTGCTCCACCCACAAACCTCAGCAGATCCCTCACATCCCTCATTTTTCCCCTCACATTCCTCTTTATTTCCCTCATATCCCTCACTTTTTCCCTCACATCCCTTATTTTTCCCTCACATCCCTCTTAATTTCCCTCACATCCCTCTTTTTTTCCTTCCCATTCTTCATCATTTCCCTCACACCCCTCCTTATCTCGCTCCCATCCCTCATTTTTTTCCCTCAAATTCCTCATTATTTCCCTCACATCCCTCACTTTTCCCCTCACATCCCTGATTTTTTCCCTCATATTTCTCATTATCTCGCTCATACCCCTCATTACTTCCCTCCGATCTCTCATTATCTCACTCATACCCCTCATTATCTACTTCATACCCCTCAGTATCTCCCTCATACCCCTCATTATTTCACTCACACCCCTCCTTATCTTGCTCCCATCCCTCATTTTATCCCTCACATTCCTCCTTATTTCCCTCACATCCCTCACTTTTTCCCTCACATTCCTCACTTTTCCCCTCACATTCCTCTTCAATTCCCTCACATTCCTCACTTTCCCCCTCACATTCCTCTTTTTTTCCCTCACATCCCTCACTTTCCCCCTCACATTCCTCTTTATTTCCCACACATTCCTCACTTTTCCCCTCACATTCCTCACTTTCCCCCTCACATTCCTCTTTATTTCCCTCTCATCCCTCACTTTTCCCCTCACATTCCTCTTTATTTCCCTCACATCCCTCACTTTTTCCCTCACATCCCCTATTATTTCCCTCAGATCTCTCATTATTTCCCTCATACCCCTCATTATTTCCCTCTCATCCCTCACTTTTTCCCTCACATCCCTCATTTTCCCCTCACATTCCTCTTCATCTCCCTCACAATCCTCACTTTTCCCCTCACATTCCTCTTTTTTTCCCTCACATCCCTCATTTTCCCCTCACATTCCTCTTTATTTCCCTCACATTCCTCACTTTTCCCCTCACATTCCTCACTTTTCCCCTCACATTCCTCTTCAGTTCCCTCACATTCCTCACTTTTCCCCTCACATTCCTCTTTATTTCCCTCACATTCCTCACTTTTCCCCTCACATTCCTCACTTTTCCCCTCACATTCCTCTTCAGTTCCCTCACATTCCTCACTTTTCCCCTCACATTCCTCTTTATTTCCCTCACATTCCTCACTTTTCCCCTCACATTCCTCACTTTTCCCCTCACATTCCTCTTCAGTTCCCTCACATTCCTCACTTTTCCCCTCACATTCCTCTTTATTTCCCTCACATTCCTCACTTTTCCCCTCACATTCCTCACTTTTCCCCTCACATTCCTCTTCAGTTCCCTCACATTCCTCACTTTTCCCCTCACATTCCTCTTTATTTCCCTCACATTCCTCACTTTTCCCCTCACATTCCTCACTTTTCCCCTCACATTCCTCTTCAGTTCCCTCACATTCCTCACTTTTCCCCTCACATTCCTCTTTATTTCCCTCACATTCCTCACTTTTCCCCTCACATTCCTCACTTTTCCCCTCACATTCCTCTTTATTTCCCTCTCATCCCTCACTTTTTCCCTCACATCTCTCACTTTTTCCCTCACATCCCCATTATTTCCCTCATACCCGTCATTATTTCCCTCAAATCTCTCATTTTTTCCCTCACACCCCTCCTTATCTCGCTCCCCTCCGTTCACTCCGGGCCCGGCAGGAACGGTGAAGCTCCAGGTTGAGCTCTCCATCCTGGGAGCCTCCAGCTCAATTCCAGCGGCTCTCACCCACTCCAGGCTCCCAGCTGGGCATCGGGACCATCCCTGCTTTCCCTCCCCGCTGGAATCTCCCTTTCACCATGGAGAGTGAAAGTTTTTGCCTCACCCTCCCTTCCTGGTGCTCTTTCCCAAGCAGGCCGAGCCCATCTCCTGAGAGGGCAGCGAATGTCAGATAATGGCCTCAGAAATGTTCCTTTTTTGCGGCCCTGACATTTGCGCTTCTTTTGGGAGGGGGGTTGGTTATTTTTCCCCCTTAATTCCCTGCCTGTCGGGCAGGGGGCTGTTCCCAGCTGTTTGCAGGAGTGCTGGGAGCTAATTCAGGGCAAATTATGCCTCCTTTCCCGCTGTATTCTTCCCAGAACCGCATCTTTCCCCTCCTTCACAGCTTTTCTTCCCACTGGCTCATCCAAAATCCCTCTCACTGAGTGCTGGAAGGAATTTGAGGAGCACCAGCAGATCTACAAGGAAGGTGTGAGGCTGCTGCCTTCTCACAAGACATTCCCTGCATCCCAGTGTTATAGATATATGTTATAATATTGGCTTTTTACAAATATTAAAATAAATACTGTATATATAATGTTAAATTAACTTACTATAAAAATATAGTTTCTATTTCTGTTGTTAATTAAGCTTAAACATAGAAGTAAAATAGCTGACATAGATACACTTGTATTAAAATACCTACTTAGTTGAAATAATATCCAAAAAACATATAATAAAGACCCCTACTACTGACATAACTATCAACACTTACCATCAGTAGAAAATATAGACCAAAGCCCATAGCTAGAAGTGATTATAAGAATGGACTAAAACTACAACCAAAGAATACACATACCCTAAAAAACCAAACCCAAAGAAGAGCCATACTAAACAGTTCTTAGAACATGGAAACTAGTTTAAAGAATAGTTTAAATATGCAACAAGCTAATGCAATAAAACAGTATGTAAAGAGTGTTTTCAAAATAACAAGTGTGCTCTTGGCTGAGTGCCAAGATGCACCCAGCTGTATATCTTTACTCTATTGTCTTTGTCTCCTATTGTCCTTTATTAAGCTTTTAAAATTTTGACAAGAAAGTAAACCATGTTTTTCGCACCAGTGATGCTCCTCCTTCTCTCTGGGATCAAACCAGTTCTCCCACTAGCTGGAGCCATCCCTCCTGTCCCACTGAAGGCATAATTTTTGATTTGGATCATCCAATCAAGCAATCAATCTCCGTTCCAGAGAGTCCCTTCCCTGCTCCCACCATGACAAATGGAGCAGAGGCTGCCATGGAATTGTTATTCCAGAGGAATGGAAGGGGAGGTTTTCCCGCTGGGCAGGGCAGGGAGAGGCTCTTCACTGCATCCATGGTGGATCCTGGGGGAGATGGAACAGCAAGGGATGATTTGGGTGTCCCCAAAACCAGGAAAAGTGTCCCCAGCCAGCAGTGGGGACAAAACAGGGTTCTTGCTCTCCCTCCACTTCCAGGCTCTCCCTCCCTTTTCCAGGCCAGTGGGAAATGAAATTTCCCCCTTTATGAAACTTTCCAGATGTTTGGAGGGTGCCAGCTGAGCCTGAGGCCTTTTCCATGGGCTCTGTGGGAGAAGAGCCACATCTGGAGGGGTTTTGCACCATCCAGGCTGATTTTCCATGGGAATTCCCACTCTGAGCATCCCTCCTGGCGTTAAAGTTCTCCAGCTCACCTTTTCCAAGGCACAGAGGAGCTTCTGGACGTGGGTGGGGGGGTGGAAGGGTGACATCTCCAAACTGGGAAACACCAGCACGGAAAATGTCCCCAGGCCTTTCCCAGCCCTTTCCCTGATTGCTGGAGGAGAGATAAAAATGCTGAAAAAAAATCCTGTCTGTGCTGAGAGAGGCTTTTCTTCCTTTAATTAAATAGAAAATGTCTCCCTCCAAAGTCATTAATTACTAATGACACAATTAGAGCCAGTAAAGAGGGGAAGGAGGGATACGACAAAAAAAAGAAGCAAAAAAGAGACAAAACAAACTCAACGCCCCCCAAAAAAAAACCCACTGGCAATCAGAGACGTTTGAAGCTTGAGAGAAATTAAGGGAATAATTGTTTGATTTGAAGTTAATTCTCATTCCTGCTGGGCCCACACAGGGTGGAATGGAAACCACCTTCCCAGTGCTTCCCAGAGCAAGGAGAGAGGTCTCTGTTCCATGGAATGTGACTTTCCTGCTTGGACCAGATCCTGAGGTATATCAGGGTCTTGAAAACCTAGATTTAACTCCATAATCCCAATATTCACTCTTTTCCACATCTCCCTTGCCATCTCCCACAGCCTCAGCCCTGCTTTTCTCTCCCCAGCCATCCCATATCATATTCCCAGCCAAGGAATCAGCTCTTCCCTCCTGCCCCTTCCAAAGCTCTGCTGGTCCCAGGGATGGAGCAGAGCTGAGGACAAGCAGGGACAGCTCATTCCCAAGTTTGAAGCTCCTTGGCTTCCAAAGGCCAACTTCAGTTGCTTGGGGACTCTCTGAAAAACAGATTAAAGGTGTGGGAATGAGGGAGCCCAGCAGAGTTTCTTATTCCAGCTTTCCAGAATCTCACACTGGAATGGCTTTGGGATCAGAGGGAGGAGAGGCTGGATGAGGCAAAAAGAACAAATTCCATCCTCTGTTTTGGGGGTGAAATCAATCTCTGATGTTGAGGTGGGGTGGGAACAGCTCTGGAGGTGGCAGAGGAACAGGTGAAGGTCACCTTGTGGAGGATCTCCAGGTTTTCCACCTTCTTTTCCATGCTGGACATCCCTTGGGAAGTGAAGGTCCTAAAGCCGGGATTTGTGTGCCTGGAAGGGATGAGGACCATGGCTGTCCCTGTCCTCTGGGGCCCACAGAGTTTCTGTAGGTCCTACTTTAATCCCCTGGCACTGATGATTTCACTGTATCCCAAAGGTGAAATTTTCCAGAGGTATGGCTCCCACCCCCACAGCATCTCTATCTCACCCCTCTCCCACTCCAAAACTTCCCAGCCCCAAGATCAAAAAATCAGGAAGGAGGAAGGTCCATCTTTGCTGTTCCTGCCCTTCAGGCCACCAAACCCTGCTGGGCACCACGCTCCCCCCATCAGGAGGCTGCAAAGTTCTTGCTCTCTGTTGTAGAATTCCCAGGGCAAAGCCAAGCCCTTTTCCCTGTGCCACAGCACCCTCAGGCAGCAAAATTTGCTCAGCATCAGTCGTGGAGGGCCCAGTGAAGGTCTCTGGGCCCTGTCTTCTACTGGGACATCCTCTCACATCAATTCCCACCAACTTTTTATCCTGGGTGTAGAAGGGATGTGCAAAAAAAAGCAAGGAAAGGCATAAAATGGGAAGAAAAATCCACGATTTTTTGACTGTTCAGTCCCCAGGGAGGTGGGGAGGGAGAAAAGCTCCTAATCCATGGTTTTGTCTTCGAGCAATTATGTGCAAATGAGTTAATCACAGGGTCACAGGAGCCAGAACCATTAATTAATCCCCAGCATGAGCTGGAAAGATGAATTCTTTGCTGCAGTAAACAAGTGTGGGGAATGTGGCAAGGAATCAGCTCCTGCTGAATGATCCCAGAGTTCCCTGGAATGCTTGGTTTGCCCCCCCCAGACCACAGAGCAGCCCTTTGCATCCCTGCCAAACCTCAGGAGCAGCTTTCCTGGAAAATCCCTGCATTTGGGAAAGGGGAGCAGGGAAATGAGCACAAATCCAGATGTTCAGTCACCCCTGGAAAAGGTTTGAGGCAAAGAGTGCTGCTTCATCCTGGTGTTCCCAATGTTTGGAGCAGGGATAGGACACTGGATCCCATTAAATCCCAGATGAATCCAGCACATCTCCAATGAAAGGGCTCTGAAGCCAGCCCAGAACAAAGGAAACTTTGTTGTAAATCCTTGAAAAATATCCTATTTTCTCTTTTTTTCATATTTTTTCCCTTTTTTTTGGTACTTCCTCTCATTTCCCCACACGAAGCAGTTGGAAAGGGTAAGAAACCTCCTGAAATTCTTGTGGCAAATTCCTCCTCTAAACCCAAACCACCCCAATTCCAAAAAAATCCTGATTTGCTTTAGGCTGTGTGAGCTGACTGCCCACAATGAAATGAGTTTAAACCCTCTATTTATTCAGCTAAATGGAATAGGAATAATGGAAATCATCCCAAATTCCTCCTGGACTGGGCAAGGCAGAAAGAAACTCCCCTGGCTGGGTCTCAGCACCTCCCTGCTCTGCATTCCTTTATCATTTCCCTGTTCTCCCTGGATCTGTGGGCTCATCCCAAGGGAGAGACCCCCAGATCCCAATGGAGACACTCAGCATGGAGACTTCAATCCCAAAAAAACAATCGAGGGAAGCTGGGAAGGACATTCCCTTCCAGATCAGAGGGAAAGGTGAGGGGTTTTACACACTTTACCCAAAACGCCATAATTTTAGGGTTTATCCCTCTTTTTTGTTTTTTTAATCTTAGACAATTAAAACAAATAAATCCATTTAAAAGGAAGTCAAACTTCTCACTTCAGAGCTATCCAAAGGGAGCTGGATGTCCCGAAGTGAAACTTCTTGGTTTGAAGCAACAGAATGAAACATCCCACCTCCTTCCAGACACATTCCTGGGTTGTCCCTTTGCTGGGTGTCACCAGTGCTGTGGTTTGATATTTGACCAAGGGACTCTCCCACTGACAGTGGTTGATTCCACAATCTCAAATTGTTGCTGCTGTTGCATCCAGGATAAACCACACAGGGATAAACGTGGAGCCCAAAAACTACCCTGGCTGTTGGCCCAGGAGCTCCAGGTGTGACACTTAAATCCCCATCCACATGTTCATCTTTCCAAGGAAATAAATTCCTTGGAGCAGCACAAATCTCTTTTAGGGATAGGGAGCAAAAATCAGCTCCAGACACCAACCAGTGATGAGAGATCCATCCATTCATGTGCTCAACCCATTTCCAGGAGAGCAGGGGTGTTTTCCTGGAGTTTCTTCTCTCATTTCTGGGATCCCTGACCTTTCCAGAATTGGTCAAGGCTCCCAAGGCCTGACACTGTTTGTTCTCCCACTCCTGCCTCCCTGCTCCTACTGATCCCTCTCTTCCCAGCCCTGATAACCTTTGGGAAGAACATTTTGGGAGCCTTGTCAGCCCCAGGGAAAGATGTCCTGTGGCCCTGGAAGTGAGGGGAGGGATCAGGATGAGGAATCTCCCTGTGAAATGGGATATTTTGCATCAGAGCCAGGGGGATCAGATGGGAAGAGCTGTGCTGGGAGAAGCAGGGAAGTGTGAGCTGGGAAGGAGCTGCTGGTGGCACTTTTGGGGACAAGTGAATCATGGGCCCAATCCCAGTGGTCAGACAGCAAAAGCTGCTGGTGCCACAGGGAACAAAATTCCTTTGCTTTGCCAAAGTACAGGGATGGGGATGTCTCTTCCCCAGGACTCTTAGTGGTACCTGGAATCCAGCCCTGATTCACCCCAGCAAAATCCTAAAAACCCCACAGATGGTTCTGGGGCTGCAGCACCCAGGAACAGCAGGATGGAAAATTCCTTGGAGCATGGGGAGTCTGTGGGGCTGTGGGGAAATCAGCCAAACAAGCTGCCCACCCTGGACTGAGCCATAATCCCCTGCTGGAAAAGGGGAAAAAAGGTTGGGATATCTAAACCCTGCCAGCAGCAGAGTAGGAGGGAGTCCAGGCAGCTCCCTGTGTTAAAGGAGAGAGAGAAAATGAGTCCTTTTTGGTCTCCTCACCCATTTACACACATCAAACTTCCCAAATGCTAAGCCAAATAAAGTCTTCTTATCGGTGTATTACCACTTAAGGCTCTTTCAGGCAGATTTAGGATGAATTAGTGCTTTTTTTAACCACAAAAAAAGAGCAAAGTGAAATTTCTCACTCCATCAGCCCATGCAGCCTCTGCTTTAACCCTCGGAGGGGAGATCGGGGTCAAGGCTGGGCCAAGGTCCCTCCTGGTGCCAAGCTTTGGTAGGGAAGGTGCTGCTTCCCATGGATCCTGGAGATTCTGGGAGAGGTTTTGGATTGGCTCCAGAGCATCCTGATATTCCCTTTGTTACAGTGAGTTATGCGGCTTTTGGGAGCACAGGGAGTGCTTCAAAGTCCCACCTCAGCTCCAGCAGTGGGAAAACGCGGTTATGGCTCATTAGGAAGGCAAATTGGCCACTTGGGTGTTGTGCCCATCCTGAGAGCCCCAGCCCATGCCCAGGGACCTCTGTCTATGTCTGGAGGGCTGAATTCAGGATCCACAACCAATCCAGGTCTTGTCCTCCTTCCCACCCAGGCTGGATTTGGGACACAGCAGGACAAGTGCTGTTGTCTCCACCTGTGCATGGAGGCAAAATTCATGAGGAACTTGAGCACAGAGCCTCTCTCAGCTGGGAAAATGGGAATGGGGAGCCTGGAAGTGCTGGCTGATGCACCCCTCTCCCAGTGCCCTGGTCTTATTGGGTCCTATTATTATTAAAGGAGAATATTTGCAGCTCCATGCCCAGGAGCACAAAAGATTCACTTGATGTGAGTTCACAGGGGTGGAATTGTCCCCCCAGAGGAGCCACCAAAACCGCTCCTCCACCCATCAGAGAGCCACCACTCGTTTGCAATTAACGGCTTGACTTAATTGCTCTCCATCCCTCCCACTGTACCACTGTTTCAGGAATGCTGATGCTTTCCAAAGCTTTTTTTTTTTTTTCCCCTGTGTGTGTGTTTAGCAGGGAGCAGCCTTGGAGGCTTTGTGGCTAAAATTATTCCTGGGGATGAATGGCTGTGATGGCTGTGGCTTCTGGAGCCTCCAGGAATGGAGTCACCATCTGCTCGTGCTTCTCAGGGAGACACATCTTCAGCACACACCCACCCACACACAGCTCTGCTCCTCCTGGGCAGCCACAGAGGGCCCAGCCTGGCTGGGAAATTATTCCAGGGGGGACAAGTAACTCTAGAGGGGACCATAGCACTTGGGAAGATGCCAGAAGGATAAGGGCTCTCCAAAGGATGCTCCAGCTGCTGTGGGTCCAACCTGACCAAGGATGGTGGTCCCTGCTCTGGAGGGAGTTTGAGGGGAGAGTCCCTGGGGTTGGTGTAGCTACCATCCCTTCTCCAGCCACCATCCCTTCCTCCTCCAGCCATCATTCCTTCCTTTTCCAGCCACCATCCCTTCTCCAGCCACCATCCCTTCCTCCTCCAGCCATCATTCCTTCCTTTTCCAGCCACCATCCCTTCTCCAGCCACCATTCCTTCCTTTTCCAGCCTCGGGAATGTGCTCCTACTCATGTTCCAGAAAAACCTCCTCTGTGTCTCCAAAATTCCAGGCTGAACTGCCAGTGCTGGAGAGGCTACACAAACCACCCCTTGGGAATAAAGATGGGGTTTTTTAGGATTTGGCAATGTTTTTCCCTATCCTGGGCTGAACCAGGATGGGAACAGGTCACTCCAGGGTGGCTTCCAACACCTCCTTCCCAATGTTCACATGGTTGCCATGGGCACAGCACTCTGGGATCTTCCAGGGTCAGCCACAATCCAGAACTTTGGGAATGGGGCCTTTGGCCACTCTGTGGTGGTTCCTCTCTGCCCTATTGTGGACACAGCTCCCTTTGGGACCCACCACCAGGAATTGTAATTCCCCATCTCCCAGAAGAAGAAGCTGCTGAGATGTTGTTCCTCTTGGAGACCAACCTTCTGCAGGATGCCCCAGGCTCTGAAGGGGGGTTGCCACCCGGGATATGAAGACCCAAAAAACCTTGGAAATGACCCAACCAGTGACCACCAACCCCCACAAAGCCTCCCAGGCCATCCCTGGCGGTGTGGAGCAGATCTGGCCCATTCGTGGAGGTGAAGATCCAGAGCCAAACCTTGGCAGGTTCATTTTCAGGAGGGACAGCCCTGGTGCCCTTCCCAAGTTCTGCTATGGATTAGGAGCCATCAGCAGAGCTGGGAGGAGCCTCCCAGGACCCAGCCTGGCAGAGCCAGATGGTGCAGGAGGGATGGTGGAGGAGCTCCATCAGCATCTCCTAGCGTGGGAGGCACCTCCTGCCACACGCCAGGGGCTGGATGGTGCCAGGAGCAGCTCCAGGTGCTCCCTGTCCTCGTGTCACTCCTGGAAATCTCCCTGCCCTGGGCTGAGGCCACGAGGCTCTGTCACACGTGGCTGCTCTGGTGGCTCGTGGGAAGTTGGCTGGGAAATGATCTGGGGTTTTCTGGTCACTCCTGGGCACCGTGGTGATCCCCCCACTCTCCAGCAGACTCCAGTTCCCAGCTCTGGCTGGAGAGTTTTCCCCTCAGTGAGGAATCAGCTCCTCTCTGATTCCTTTTCAGGGCCTGCCAGGATGAGAGGAAAAATCAAAATATGCTAAAGCTCCAGCTGGGTCTGAGAGACCCTCCTCGACCCTTCTCTGCAGTCTGTTAGCACCAACTCCACTCTTATTCTCACTGATTTTTGAGAGCTCCTGAGCCATCCTACTGAATTCTGAAGCTGTCCAAGCCTCTTTAAAAAAAATAGTTTTTCTTTTAAAAAAAAAAGAACACTTTCTTCCCAAGGCAAAAGCTGACTCTTTGTGTCCTTTTCACACGAGGCAAGTGGAGCTCACTTTGAAAAAAACACCACAAAGGCAGGAGCGATCCCACATCCCCCCATCCCAGCTTTCCTTTTTTTTCCTTTTTTCACCAAAGCAAATTAAAAGGGAATTTTCAAGCCCTCAATCACAATGGGGAAAGTGCAAGGGCTGAGTTTGGATTCAGGTGGGAGGAAGTGATGCCTTGATTCTTTCCCACAGCTGCTCCCAGCATCCTCATCCTAATATTAGATTAGATGTGGTTGTGGAAAACTGCCCCCAAAAAGCTCCATTTTCTCCTGGGAAATACAAACACCAAAAGAAAATTTAATGCAAAGCAAGGATCCTTTCCCCACCTCCCAGCTGCAGCCACAAAATTGTCATTTATCGGGGAATTTAGAGAGGTTTTTTTGGGGAAAAGATGTGCTTGGAGACCTTTGCTTGCCTCCCACTTCCAGCCCTGTTTTTCTCACTTTGGAAAAGAAAAAATCTGGTGTCCATGAAAACCTCACATTGCTGCTGTGGGAGAATCCAGTTTTTATTTTTTGTTCTTTTGCCCTGGGATGGCTTCATGGGCTCAGTGTGGCGAGCAACAGGAGGCTCCTGGGAAATGAGGGGTGGGAGATGGAAAACTGACGAATACCCAACCCCACTGAGTCCCTCCACTTCAGCTTCTGGAGGGCAGCAAGACTTCGAAGTGGAGCTGGAGCTGCCTTCCCAAGAGCTGGAAATCCCTGGACTGTGCAAATTAAGGGCATAATTAGGTGCATCAGTCATTAATGCAGCCCACAGAGACTCACGGCTGCTCCCTCCATGAGTGTGGGACATGGCTTTGTTCATTTTCCCCCAAATTCCTGGGTTCACTGAAGTCTGGGGAATGGATCCAGCTCCCAGATCCCACTACCCCAGCCCATCTGCAAGGTCCCAGATCCCAGTTCCCTCTGAGCTCCCAGCAAAGCTCTCAGCTGCTCCCAGTCCCCCAGCCTGGGGACACGGCGCTGCAGGGGACAGTTCCCACCCTGCAGTGCCACTTTCTCCATGGATCACCATCCCATTCCCGCTCCCCTTCCCACACCTGCCCAGCTCTGAGCCAGCAGAACCGTTTCTCTGCATTTCCTTTGCAGACCTAGAAGGCAAAAGGGATGAAGAGCCGTGGCTGTGCATCCCAAATGTTTGAGGGAAAAGGGCTGGCAGCTTGGAACTGTGAGGGGTGAGAAGCAGGGAGAGAACTGAGTTAATTAACAGGAGTAAAATGAGGATCTGAGGGAGATGATGGATCAAGGACTGCTCACAAACTCTCCAAATACCTCCTGTGTATCACAGGACTGCAGGAAATGTGACTTTATTGCCCAAATCTCTGGCAGACACAGCTTTTCTTAGGAAAAAAAAATCTTTTTTGAGCTGCTCAGAGAAAACAGGAGGTTCACATCACTGACCTCCTGTTTTATTCCCATCTCCACTGTATTATTGCTCCTGAAAAGTCATCATTTTTCCACTTGATCCCCCAAGCTTTTGGGGAGGGAGATGGAACATCCAAGGTCCATTTACAACATGGCTCTGACCCCAGGGCTCCGTGTTTGGGAAGCTTTGGGAAGCTTTCCTGAGCTAAAAGCCTGTTCCACTCGGGTGACTCCTCTCAACAGACACCACTTCCCTTGGTCTCTCCCTCTCACACTTCCAGGGCACTTCCAGCAAGGAAATGCCCAAAGTTTTTCCCTGGGATGAGGCTGGGCACCTTTTGCCTTGAACAAAACCCACACCAGTGTGAGAAATTATGCTCTCTTCCAAAAAACTGGAAATTGGAAAGGTTTATTAAAACCTTATAAAAAATATAAGAAGACTGAATAGAGAAAATATTACAGCGCCTGGAGCAGAGGATTTTTCCCACCATGTGCTCACCCACACAATGGAGGTTTCACCTTTTAACCCTTTGGTCCCTCCCAAAGTTCTGTCCATTGGTTCCTCCTTCCCTGTCCAGTGGTGGAGATTACTGCCTGACACCTTGATTGGAGCTCAGGTGCTGCCACAGTAACGAGTGACCCTCCCAAATGTCCTAAACCCAGGGCACCCCTGATAACAACACAAGGGGGGTAAAACATAACTATAAATCTATAAAACTTCTCTTAACCTATATACATGATATTTGCTTTTTAATTGTGACAGTCAACCATCCCATTGCTAATCTGTCACACCAGGAATTGGCTGATCCTCTCTGCACGGGTGGGGTTGGAAGGGCAGCACAGAGCTGAGCTCTCCAAGGGTGCTCGAGGGGGTTGGACAGGCAGAATTTGGATCATTCTGATTTTTGGCTCTGTTCACCTGTGGAGTTTCCCCTCAGAGCTGCTCCCAGTATCCACACTCCCAGGAGCTAGCCCTCTCTCGGGGCCAGGTTTAAGCAGGAGGCATTTTTGGCTCCTTTGGATGCCAAACCTTCAGCTCAGCATCTCTGAGTGGTGCTAAAATAGAACAAAGACTCTCCCAGGCCAATCCTGTTGTTGTGTCCTCTCAATGCCAACATTTTACTCGCAGAGTCCCTTCATTTTTACTTTTTTAGCCAAATTTGGTCCTGTTCAACTTGAAGAGAAAGTTTTTCCTTCCTGGAGCAGTGGCATTTGGTGCCAGACATCCATCTGACTGCATGGCTCAGGGCCAGCAGCTCCCTGCCTCACCAAGGATCTGAGGAATTTCGGAATTTCACCCCAGACTCCAGATCCTGTTCGCTTCCCATAGCAGGGACTGGTGCTGGCAATGAGCTGGAATGGGAACAGCATCCCCAGAAGTTGTTCTGGGAGATGAAAAGTTGTTGTTGGTCTTTTTTTTTCTCTTTGCATTGAGCTTGGAGCTGCAGATGGGCCCAGCTCAGGGAAGGGATGGACTCAGCTCTGTGCCAGGACTAACCTGAGCCCAGACATTCCAGACGCTCCAGAAAATTTCCCTCTCCAAATTTTTGCCTTTCTGGAGCTGGCACAGCCCAGACTGCCCTTCCTGGGTCACCCTTCATATCTTCCCATGTCCCAGTTCTGCACCCTCACATGATGCACAGGTGATCTCTTTCCATGTGCAGATCACTGAATCCCTGGGAGCCAGATCCAGTGGGAGATCAGCACTTTCCTGGCCAAAACCCCCACCAATCTCATAAACCTTTGCAGGAATGAGCCCAATTTCACCTCCCTGGTGGATTTTCAGGCCTGCCCAGCAGCAGCCTGGGGTCTCAGCTGGAGGCTGAACTCAGAATCCTCCTCTGCTTCCCTCCCATGCCCATCCTTGGGGAGTGACTTTGCTTTTCCCACCTTGGAATGGGACTGGCAGGAACTGGGTGCTCCAGCTTGGAGGAGCCTCTTGCAGGAGCCTGGGGCAAGGGAACAAGCCCGCGACAGGGGAGAGGTTGGGTGAAGGTGCCAGGGTGCACTCAGCAGCTTTTTCTCCCTTTTCTTTCCCTAAAACCCAGGCTGGAACATTGCAGGGTTTATCAGAGATCCCGGGGATCTCCTCTGGCTTTTCGGAGCTGAGCAGGTGGATGGAACTGGAGCAGCTGCTCTGGAGTTGGAGATATTCCTGTTTCATCCCAGTGGCTTGGAAAGCCCTGCAGGAACCTTTGCCCTGATTTACTGCCCTGTTGTCACCTCCTGTCCCCACTCCTTGGGGAGGAAATCAAAGCCTGGAGCTGGAGAGCACCAGCTCCTCTCTGAGCAGGGATTCATTTTCCCCAAACAAAGGAGGGTTTCTCCTCTCCCAAACCCGGTCTAAACCCAGAAATATACCATAATTTAGTGCAAAATACAAACCCTTTTGTTTAAATCGCTGAATTCATGAGAAAAATCGATCTTTTAAGTGCGTGGCTGGGCTGAGCCTCACCTGTGTCCTCCGGGGGGATGGGCTGGGGCAGGATCGGAGCTCTTTGGGATTTGGGGGGAATTTTGGCTGCTGGGTGGCGGCGGCTCCATTTGGCAGTGCAGCAGCAGGGACCTATTTCTGTCATCCTTCTGGCGCTGGGAGGGCTCAGGCTTTTTTAGGGGCTGCGGGTGCTGCTTGGCTCCTGTTTCCCACGGAGGGGGAGCTGCCAATTGCATGACTCAGGGTGCTTTAAGGAAAAGCGGGATGAAAACACCAGGGCTGCTGGCTCCCACCTCCTGTCTCTCCCGCTGCCAGAGTTCATACAGCTGTTTCCTCCAGCTCAAAACCCGCTGCTAAAAATACTTTGGAAAACTCGAGGATGCTCGCATTCCAAACCGCCTCATTCCGAGGTTTTTCCATGTTTTTTTCCCCCCTCTTAGTTGCTTTTCCCTGTGCAAAGGAGCTGCCCAGGTGCTTCCTGTGCTGTACCAGGGTTTGGGATGGGTCATGAGTAGGAGGAGGAGGATGGGGCTGGCAGAGACAGTGAGGAGCTGAGCCCAGCTGAGCTGCGAATGTGACCCCTGGGAATGGCCAGATTTACACCAGGCCCAGGCTGATCTTGGTCCAGCAGGGAAATATTCCTGCTCTCCCACTGCCACCTCCTCCCTGCTGGCTGTGGCACAGGAGCCATCCTGCTCTCCAGCCTGGAGCTGCCCACGAGGCAAGATTTGGGCAGCTGGGGCATCCCATATCATCTCTAAATTCCTGATCTTGGGAGCTGGGCAGAGCAGCAGGATGCTCCCATGCTCTATTTAACCTTTTTGCTGCTGGGCACGGCCAGATTTTGGGGAAAGCCTGGATTTGGGGCTGTCCTGGGTGGGTAGTTTTGCTTTGCCAGCCTCTCCAGAGCAACAGGGAAGAGAAGCAGGAATGTGGTGTTTTTTTCTCCACATCATCCCTGGGGGATTGGATCCAGCAGGCACTGCCCCGTGTGACCCTGTCCATCAATTCTCCCAGCATCCCAAATTATCTCCTGCTCCCAGCCTGAAAGGAGAGAGTCCAGGTGCTGTAATTCCAAGAAAAAACAGGAAAATCCACTCTGCCTGATGCTTTGCTCTCTTCCTCTGCCCCCCACTCCTCCTTTCTGGTGTCCCCAAGGATCCAGCCATCCTTGGGCAGGGTGCAGCCCCAATCCCTGCCCCTTCAGAGCAGCCCCACAACGGGGTTGGAATTCCCCCAGGATGCCGAGATCCGGGTGCTCTCGGACTTTCTCTGCAATCCCCTTTGGGGCCACCGCTCCCCAGCCGAGCAGGGAATTACCGCGAGGAGCAATTTCCTTTCAGATATTCAATTCGAACTCCCTTTTCCTTAATTTAATTCCATCATTCCTCCCTTCCACCCCGGGGGAAGCGATAGCGCATCCTGATATCCGGGGAGAATTCGCCTTGCTTGTCTTTCATTTGGCTCCGCTACCAAAAGGAGGAGAAAAGGAAGAGGCCACAATTTGTCTGATGGGATTTTTTTGTTTTCCTCTCATCCCGTGCTTCCCAAATCCCCGAGTCCGTGCTGGCAGCACCTTTAGGAGCTGCTGGTTCTGTGCAGCTCTGTCCCAGTCCCTCCCAGTTGCTCCACCAGTTAATCCCTTAATGCTCTCCCGACACGCTCCCATTTCCTGAGTGTTTCTCTTCCCCCCCGAGCTATTTTTACGAGGCCTTTTGTTACTTCCTAATTGTCCAAACCACTTTTCCACATTTCTCTTGATAAAGGCAGATTTCTAAAAGCAGTTCGGCATCTCAGCCATTTTAGCCTCATCATCTGTCTCATCCCTTTTATTGTTTAGCAAATGCCCTACTTTTGCTGGAGCATTTTTATTCCCCCCCACCCAAGAGAGGGTTGATTCTCCCCCTTTTTTTTTAACAGCTTTTTCTTTCTCTTAAATAATTCCTCTTACACTGATTCCTCCTGCCTTTATTTCACTATTTTATTCCCAGCCATTCCTCTGCTGGGCCAGTCTCCATGAGCTCTCCCAGTGCTTAGACTTGGGTTTATTTATTTTATTCTCTTTTCCTCACAAACATTTTGGGTTTTGGGGGGATTCAGTGCATTTATCAAAGGAGGGGAAGTGCTGGTGCTGGGTTCCACCCACCCACAGTGATGTGCTCAGCCAAACAAAGCAGGTTATTGAGGTTTCTGAATTTTCCAGCCTTTTCTTGGCCAAAAAAATTCACACTTCAATGCTTCTCTGGTGCTTCCAGTTGTTGGAGAGAAATCCCAACAGGCCCTTAGTCCCTCACCACAGTAAAGAGGAATTTGGTCCCTAAATGGAGTTTTGGAGCTGCCTGGGGACCACTCGAGCAAATTATTTCCTCTCGGGGGAAGGAAATGGAGAGGAGACAAAACTTCACTGCAAAAAGATGTTATTTGTTTCCAAATACTGGAATAAGGGACGTGAAGGGAAAGGGAATCTTGGAGACAAACAAAGCCTTTCCCTCCAGCTGAGGCAGGGGAGGAAAAAATCCCTTTGGGAGAGGATCCTGAATCCCACCCTGGATGGTTTGTGCAGGACTCACTTTGCTCAACAGAAATCAGGAGCTTTTTGCTGTTAAAGACATTTTTCTTACCAGGGAAACAAAAGATGTCAAGAAGATTCAAGTCTAGGTTTGAAACAAACCTTTCTGTGAGACCTCCTGAGGATCCAACCCGGCGTTTCCTCTGCTCACAACGGCCACATTCCGTGGGCTTCTGGGGGAACAAGTGACATTTTAAGATGAAAGGGATGTAGAGCACATCCCTGTGGCTGAGTGGGAATGGCAGGACAAGCGCACGGGGATGGTGTCTGTGCCTGGGAAATTAGGGCAGCACAGCCTGAGGTGCCTTGGTGCAGGGTGAGGGTGAGGGTGGAGGGAAGGATCCAGACTGGGAGGATTTGGGGTGTCCATGGGTTCCTGGGTCTGGTGAAGATCCTGCTTTGTCCCTGTGGGACAGGGAATGTGAGGATGAAAGGAAGGATCCAGACAGGGAGATCCATGAATTCCTCAAATCTGGCTGCAGCTTCTGCTTCCTGCTGTGAGTGTGGACAGGGAAGGTGAGGATGAAAGGAAGGATCCAGACTGTGAGGACTGGAGTGTCCATGGGCTCCTGGGTCTGGCTGAAGCTCCTTCTTCCTCCCATGGGTGTTGGACATGGAGGGTGAGGATGGAAGGAAGGATCCAACCAGGGAGGATCCATGAATTCCTTGAGGCTGCAGCTCTTGCTCCTCTGGTGCCACGGGAAGGGGACAGGGATGATGAGGATGGAGGGAAGGATCCATACTGTGAGGATTTGGGGTGTCCACAGGCTCCTGGGTCTGGCTAAAGCTCCTTTTTCCTCCCATGGGTGTTGGACATGGAGGGTGAGGATGTCAGGGAGGATCTATGAATTCCTCAGGTCTGGCTGCATCTCCTTGTTCCACTCATGCCACAGGAAGGGGATAGGGAGGATGAGGATGGAGGGAAGGATCCATGAATTCCTCAAGTCTGGCTGGAGCTCCTCCCTCCCCTCGTGCCACAGGAGGGGACAGTGAGGGTGAGGTGGCTGCCAAGCAAAGGGAAAGGGAACTTTTCATCCTGGAGGCAAACAAAGCCTTTTCAAATGCATGGAGAAGACACCACAGGATCCACACAGGAGTGGGGTCTCAAATAGGAAACATCTCCCTGCCCAGGAGGCAGGACTGTCCCACAAACCACCCCAAAGGAGCCACAGCCAGCTGTGGGTTTTTTTGCTGGTTTTCTTGCTGGATGATGCTCCAGGAATTTCCCCAGGGACAGCTCCTAATTGCCTGGAGAGTCCCTGATGGCTGGTGAAAAAAAGGACAACATTCCCAGCACAGCCCTTTCCTCAGCAGGGCCATTAATTATGTCCTTCACTCCTCTGGCAGGCTGGGGATCCTCACCAAGCCTGTCAGAACATAATTCTCCTCAGATTCCCATTATTGCTGTCAAATCTGGTTCCAATTGCTTCCTAAAGTGGAACATGAGGAGAGCAGACACTGCAGCTGCCTCAGGCACAGGAAGGGAGACCCCATAAACCTCTTTTCCTCAGGAAATCAGGCTTGAAGAAACCAAAATACTCCTTTTTTTTTAATTTCCCAGGAGCTCAGCACGTCCATGCTGGCACTGGTCTCCAGCCCTCAGCAGAATGCAGGGATCCCTCTCTCCAGGAATCTTAGAGCACTCCTGGAAAGATATCCCAGCAGGAATGACCTGTCCTGGAGCCACAGGAAAAGCTCCTGGAGCAAACCCAGCCCTGGAAGCAGCTGATGAGCACCAAGGTGGGAGAAATCCATCTACCTCAGGATTTCACCCTGGGAATTGACATGGGCTTTAGCTATAGGATAATTCTTCTTTTTTTCTTCCCTCTATGGGGTGCAGAGCTTGGTGCTTTCAGGGATTGGGAGCAGCTCTATTTTGAGGGCTCAAAACCCAGTTAATCCCTTCCCTGGGATGCACCAATGTCCCTGCTCATGGACAGTTTGGCACTTGCCAACTGCAGGGAAAAAATCAAATAAAAATGTCTTTACGAGGTGGAATAGTGTCCATCCTTTGTCACCATTCTATATGTGCGAGTGCCAGGGAAAGCAGGAGCCAGCTGGGGCTGGAGGAGGGATCCTGAGATCCAGATCCATCTCAGCTCTGGAACAAACTAGAACAGAAATTCAATGTTTTCTCTCCCTTTTTAGTGTGCTTGATGCCTTTTTTAGGACTCCCATGAGAGGCAGGGAGAGTGCAGGGATGTGCAGAATAAAGCACTGGCTAAAGGTGGGGGAAAGGAATTCCAGGTGGGAATAACTCCTTGTAGGGGGAGTGACACAGGGACAGGGACCTGTGCTGGGTGGGGATGTCCAGGCTGGGGGCAAAACCCAGCTCAGGAGCTGGAATATAAAATGTGGGAAGAGAAAATCCAGCAGTGGATGAGGGTTGGGAGCAGGACAGGGCAGGACCCCTGGCAGCTGAGCCAGTGTCACCTTGGCCAGGCTGTGCTGGGGACAAAGATTTGGGCTGGGATGTCCTGCAGGTACAGGAAGATGAAGGATCAGGATTGATCTTTCCTGTCTGGGAGGAGAATTTTTGCCCCTTGTGACAAAGAAACTGCAAGGAAAACTCTGCCTGAGTGCTCGAGGACTTTGTTCCCTCAGCCTGTCCTTGCTGGCTGGGCTGCAAGGTGGGATTTGAGGGAGTGCAGAAGGGATCTGGTTGGGTTGAAGGGGCTGAGCTTCCCTCTGCTGCCTGAGGATCCAGCCATGAGCACAGCGTGCAGCTCCCAGAACTCCAGAAGGAGAAACCAGGAGAGTCTCTCCCTTTCCCAGCACTTCACAACTCGCAGAAATTGTTGGTGCAAAAGGAGCCCTCGCTTCCTCTGGTGGGAAGGAACCAGGCAAGGGAAGGAAGGAAATGAAATCATCCTCCTCCACAAGGCACCAGAATGCCAAAACCAGCCAGGATCCAGCTCAAAAACACCCCCAGAGTGTGGGGGCTCCACGTGACCCGTGCTGGCTGTGGTACCACTGGTGAGTGCTGGCTCTGCCACAAACCCATGGCAAGGCACCTCCCTTCCCTTCAACATCCCAAGGAGCTGGAAATGCTGGGAATGCTGGAAATTATGCTGGAAATTCTGGAAATAATGTTGGGAATGCTAGAAATGTGACTGCCAAGGTGCAGAGCTCCATGCCTCCGAGCAGATGTTGCTCCTCCTTCTACACCAGCACTCGTCTGCTCCCCAGATGTCCCTGACTAATGAGCAGCTACTTCGTGCTCCTTCCCCTCGTTCCAGGGTCATCCCAGGTCTGAGGGGTTTAAAAATATCCATGGACACTGCAGCTCAGCACAGTCAGAGTGTTTCGCTGTGCGTTGGGAAGTTCTGGTCCAGTGACTGACCAGGAGGTGGATTTGGGGAGCATTTTAAACTCCTTTATAAACCTGGAATGGAGCAGAAGTGTTGATGCACAATATATCCCTCACTTTTCCTCCAGCAAACTCCACGGGTGCTGCAGCCACAGGATTCACCCATTCTGGTGGACGTGGGCTGAGTTTTTGTATCATCCCATGCAGGGGGTGAATGGAGAATCCCAAATCACCCCATGCAGGAGGTGAATGGAGAATCCCAAATCATCCCAAAGATGAGGTGGATGGAGAATCCCCAGATTACCCCATGGAGGAGGTGAATGGAGAATCCCCAAATCATCCCATGCAGGAGGTGGACAGAGAAATCCCAAATCATCCCATGCAGGGGGTGGATGGAGAATCCCAAGCCAACCCATGCAGGAGGTGGAGTCAGAGCCCCCAAATCATCCAATGCAGGAGGTGGATGGAGAATCCCAAATGATCCCATGCAGGATGCTCTATCTGGTCTTTTTCCCAGGGATTTTGGAAGGGGATGAGCATCCTGCCCCTGACATCCCCACTGAGCCATATTGTTGGGTTGGGATTAGACAGAAATCCCTTTGCACGTGCCAGTGCTGTAAAAATAAATGGGTTCCAGCTCTGGCATGGTGAGAAGGAGGCAGGAGCCTGCAGCTCCGGCAGCACTCGTAATCCAGGGGGAAATGAGTGTGTGAATAATGAATGGGCACTGGAAAAATAAAACACATTATTGTGGGGAAGATAAGTCTATTAAAGTCTTGCTGCAGAGCCTGCCTGATGGATTATGGAGTTCTGTGCCTCTGGCTGCAGCTCTTCCCTGCGCTGGGCTGGGTGAGATCCACCCAGAGCTTTCCATGGGTTGTCCCTGCATCCCAGCTCACCTGGATGGACATTCCTGGCCTCTTTTCCTGCTCCCCATAAGTGCCCTGCAGTGGCTTTTAGTGAGCTCAAGGGAATTCCCCATGGGATGGTGGGGCTATCTAAAAGCAGAGGCCAGACAGAATTAAGGGAATAAAAAGCAGTTTATTTCTATTTATTGAAGGCCCTTCAGGTACATTTCAGGCAGATGAAGTCCCCCAGGGGCTACACCCAAAATGTATGATGGGTCATGGGGTTTTTATACTTTTATAATTTTGGTCCATTTTCATATTGGAGGTAATCTTCCAATTACAGCTTCAGGTAATGAAGTCATTTGCCCCAAGCTTGCTCCCCCAACTCACTTTTGTTTACATTTCTCAGGGCCTGAGGCAGTGAGGTGTCCTTGATTGCCAGGCCTGGAGAGGAATTTTTGTGTCTGACCAAAATGGGAGAAGAGCAGCTGACACTGAATATAGAGTTTAGAGTTACACACTAAAGAACTGCAGGATTACAAATACTTGACAAATATAACAGCTAAAATCCTAAGGGATCAGTGGGAACTGGGTGAATTTGGGAGCACAGCATCCTCAGTCCCTGAGTCCTGGTGGGGTTTCCAGGCTCTGCCCCCACCCCTGCATGGGACAGTGTTGCTCCAGGGTTATCCTGGGGGGAAAAGCCTCCTGCTTGCCAAATCCAGAATTTCCATGCTCAGCTGCAGGAGGAGATGGGCTGCCAAAGCTTGGCCATCATCCCAGCATCTCCAGGTGCTGACACCCTCTTTTTCCCTCTCCTTGCACCACCTGAGCCACCCTGAGATGGCTGGAACCCAGCAAGAGGTGGTGATGAGGGGTCCTGTGGGGTCTTCAGGTTTTCACCGCCCTCCTCTGCCAACACCTGGGCAGGGAACCCCCCACTCCTGTCCCCTGGGATGCCACCTCAGGTGCTGTGTCCTGCTGTCCTTGCAGATGTGTTGGAAACTGTTCCTGCTCCATCACCCCTGGGTGTGCTGGAAAAGGGGGAAAACACCTCTGGCCACCCCTCCTGGCTGTGAGTTTTGCTGTCACTGCTGCTGCAGAGGATGAAGGCACCTCCTCACTCATCCTTGAGCTCCAAAACCGCCCCACCTGAGCACATGGGCAGCAAAAGCTGCTTCTCCACTCCCTCAACCCCAAAGCAGCAGCAGCCAAAGCCCCCATGTGCCAGGACCTTGTGGGACACACGTGTGGGTAGGGACAGGGTCACACCACTGTCCCCAGGCTCAGCCCCACAGCACTGAGCCCGGCTGTGCTGCCCTAATTAGGAACACCCAAGTTAATCAGTGCACTGCAGCTCTGAGAAGAGCCTGTGTTGTTCTGCACTGACCTGAAAGGATTTGTCAGTGGTCACCACAGCCGTGGTGGGGGACGGTGTCTGCTCCTGTTCCAGCTTTCCCTCTGCTCTGGGCTCGGGTTCCCCTGGCTTGTTTATTTTATTTTCCTCAAAGAAAAAGGGTTTTGTTTGTGTTTCTCCTTCAGCAGCAGGAAATTTCCAAAGGAACAGTCACTTTCAGTCAAAATCTATTCTTTCTGAGCAGGCCAGTGAGGTTTGGGGAGGTTTTCCCCATTTCTTTTCGAACTTCTCTGGGATGAGACTTGGGCGAGATGGAAATGGGGTGTGGGGTCAGCACCCTCAGCTCTGTGCAGGGACAGATGTGAGGGGACAAACTGCTGTGTGATCCCTGCCTGGCAGCCAGACTCCTGCCTTGTGACAGATCCAGGGAAGGCTTTGGGGTCTTCCTCCCTCCACTTCAGTCTGGAGCCCTGACAGCTCAGGCTGTGCTGAGTTTATCACCCCAAACAGCACAGGGAGGCTCTTGGTGTTTTCAGCTGAGCCTCAGTCCTGGGCTTGGATGGGGACACAAGGAGGACAGGTGGGGATCTTTTCTCCCAGGTAACAAGAGGAAATGGCCTCAAGTTGCTCCAGGGGAGGATTAGGTTGGACATTACGGAAAATATCTTCATAAAAGGGTTGTCAGGTTCTGGCAGCGCTGCCCAGAGCAGTGGTGGAGTCACCATCCCTGCAGGGATTTCAAAGCAGCATGGATGTGGCACTTGGGGACATGTCAGTGGTGGCCTTGACCATGCTAACATTGAACTTAATGACCTTGGAGAGCTTTTCTGACCTAAGTGACCCCATAATTCCATGTCCATGGTGCCAATGCTCCCACTAGGAGAAGCACCACAATCCATCCCTGTTTCTGCTTCCTGTCCTCCTCCAGACACACCAACCCCTCAGTCCATCTGTCACTCCCTGGAAAAGGTGAGCAGGGCACAGATCAACCCTGAGCAGAGGTGGGACCTCAGCTGGAGCCTGGAATTGCTCCATCCTGCAGTGGGAAATTGCCCCACTGTCACTGTCACTGCTGAAAGGCAGCAAAAAAGGAGGGATTTACTTTGGAATGGTCATGGAACCTTCAGCCACAGGCAAGGTGGCATTTTGGGGCACATGAGAGTTGCTGGGCATCATTTCCTCACTCAGATCTGCACCACAGGAGCTCAGGGATGTTACTGCAAAGCAGTCTGGGGTGTCACACCCCATCCCAGGTTTGCCCCGTCCCAGAGCGATGCTCATGGTCTTGAGGGCAAAGCTGCAGCTTCTCCTTCTCCTTCTCCTTCTCCTTCTCCTTCTCCTTCTCCTTCTCCTTCTCCTTCTCCTTCTCCTTCTCCTTCTCCTTCTCCTCTCCCTGGGCTTCCATCCTCGGGGAAGGTTCCTGCAGCACAGAGGCAGCACCAGCCCGGGGTTGGTGTTTGAAGAACGAGCTCGATGCACGTTGGGTGATTTGGGGAATTGCAGGGGGGAGCAGCAGCAGCAGCAGCTGGGAATGTTGGGGGTAAAATAACATCAATAATGGAGAGAGCACGAAGGGAACCAGCCAGGGCTGCCCGTCAGCTCGCTGATTTAGGATTCACTTTGAAAACAGATTCCCCTTCAGGGGAAACATGTGCGAGCCCTGATGGCAGGAGGAGAGGGAAGGGAAGGGAAGGGAAGGGAAGGGAGCAAAGCAGAGTCAAATCCCTTCGGGAGAGGAGCTGGGCCAGCAATTCCCACTCAATCAATGGAGTGTGAGTGGCCAGGCTTTGGCTCGGGGTNAAGGGAAGGGAAGGGAAGGGAAGGGAAGGGAAGGGAAGGGAGCAAAGCAGAGTCAAATCCCTTCGGGAGAGGAGCTGGGCCAGCAATTCCCACTCAATCAATGGAGTGTGAGTGGCCAGGCTTTGGCTCGGGGTGGTCACCGGGAAGGGGAGGGGAAGAGGCTTGTCCTCAGCTCAGGAATCCAGGCACATCCCTCTGGGAAGAGCTTCAAAGGCTCTCCCGCCTCAAACACCTTTCTTGCTTGTAGCCTCTGCTTTACGTTTTCATTTTTTCAAACACGCTAATTAATACATCCTGGGATAATTCTTCCTGGCTTCCATCGAAGTGAAATCAGCTTTTATCAGCATTTTGCTGTGGTGGTTGGTCAGGTCCTGGTGCTCCTTCCCCAGCTGCTCTCTCCTCCCCGATGGTGACACCACAGGATGACGCTGTTTGGAAATGCCCTTCACAACCAAAATTGATCATTTTGCCCTTTGATCCTGCTCTCTTCTTGCCTCCGCTTCCCTTGTGCCAGCAGGAACGATGAGGGATGCTGGGGATGGGTCAGGACAGGCACCCAGGTGGGTTTTTCTCCCCAAAGCCATCTCTTGGAGCACACAGGAGCTCACACACCCTCCTGCTTCATCCTTGTGGAGGATGGGGGAGAAGGACAGGCTCAGGTCCATCAGACATGGGGTGGGAGGCTGCATCCCTCTCCCTCATCTCTCACGGGGGGAAGTGGATGTTTAATCCCAGATTTCTGTCACTGGGGAGCTGAGAAGGTTTGGGGAGTAACTACAGGAATCACTCCAGATTTTGGCCCTCGTGTTTGGGGTCAAAATCCCCCTTCCAACACGCACAGAGAAAGCAGAGGCAGTGATGGAAGAGGCTTCAGGACGTTTTTGGCACATTTACTGATATTTCCCGGGGGAAATTCCTGCTGTAGAGCCGAGCCACCCCTCCTTCCCTCCCTCCTCTCCCCGCTGTCCCTTCGCTGCTGGCCGTGATCGATTCCCGGTGTCACCCCGGGCCAGGTCCGGGCTCCTCGCCCCCAGCGCCCGCCGGGCTGCGGGGGAAGAGTCACCCACATCAGCGTCACGGTCATTAATCTTAATTAGACGTGCCAGGGCTCGGAGCCCATCAACTCCGGCTCGTCTGGGCTGTCACACCCAGGTCCCGCCGGGCTGAGCCCCTGCGTGCCCAGGGAAGGGGCAGGGAGAAGGCGGAAAGGATGGGAATTTAGGGAGAGGAGGAGGGCAGACACCCGGTTTATAAAGAACACAGGTACTGGAGCGTGTCCTTGCTGTCATTCTCTCCCTTCCCGTCCCAATTCCTCTTTCACAGCCTGATGCAGAAGCCCCCAAAAGGACCAGAAGGCAGCAGCACCACTCCAGGATTAGCACTATCCCTATTTTTTTTTCTTTTTTCCCAGCAATTATTTGCATTGAAAAATCTCAGAGATTTTGGCCTCTGGCTAACACAGCCCCCCATCTCTGCATTTCTTCTGAAAGCATTCCCAAAATATTCGGGTGGGGAGGGAAGGGGGGGTTTCCCAGCTGTTTGGCCATTTAGAAGGGCAAAAAAAAAAAGATCAAATTCCAGCAGCTGCTCAGTGCAGGGGACTTCGCTGCTGCATTAGCTGGATCGGCTTGGAAAACGTATCCTTCAATCAGTTTAAGCCCCTAGGCTTGATGTAATTTTACTGCTGCCTTCTCTCTGAGGTGCTTTTACGGCTGCTATCTCTGAGTATTTACAGCAAAGTGAGGAGAGACTTGGCTCGGTTTGTCCCCGCCACGGGTGGCAGCTCCAGGCTTGGCACAGAGGGGTTTTCCAGGGATTCATCCTGCTCTGACACCGGCAAGGAGCACCAGCAAAACCCCCAGCCTGGGCAGGAACCAATCCTTAAATCCTCCCATCCCAGGTTTTTCCTCCTGGCAGCTGAATTTGCTGCGGGTGCAGCTCCTCCTGGATCGGCGAGGGTGCTCCCTGATTTTTGCCACCCTTTCCGTCCAGGTTTTCAGGAGGAAAAGCCTCCCTGGAGGTGAGGAGAGCTGCAAATCAAGCGGGGATGCTGCACATGCCGAGAACTCCGCGCTTTCCGCCAGCCTGGAACTCTGTTTTAAATCGGGCGCAGAACAAGCGCCAGGCTTGGGCGTGAGCTTAATCCCAACTCCGCCGGACTAAAGGACGCTGCTTAAAGTTCAGCACGAGTTTAAAGCGCTCTGCGAGCGAGGTGGAGCCAAATTCGCCGAATCCAGCCCCGCAGCGAGCGCTTTAAATGGAGTTAATTGCGCATTGTGCGCGATGGGCGAGCCCTCGCCTCCAAAATCACCGCCCGTGAATTCTTGGGAAGGTTTTGCAGCAGCTGCAGAACACTTTTTCTATCCCTTTTTCTATCCAGTGAGCAAAATTCCAGCACCGTGCAGATCCAGCTGGAAGCACCGCTGGTGTCGACAGGGATTTATTAGAGCAGCCCAGGGCTGTGGTTTGGGTACCTGGGGTAAATCCGAGTGGAATTTACCAAACCCATAGGGGACCAGAGCAGGGAGAGGAGAAATGATGGGCGTCCTCACCGTGGCCTGCAGAGCTCCCTGCTTTTCCTGCACCCTGAAAATGGGAAGATTTCTGCATCGTTTCTGCTTCCCTGGATTTCCCCTCCATCAGGGGATCCCTGCTGTCCCTGCTCCTGGCAGGGGCATCGTCCTCGCTCTCTTGGTCACTCCTGGTCTCCTCCATCACTTTTGGTGCTCCTGGGCTGCTCAGGGTGGCACCTCCAGTGGTGCCTCATGTCCCAGTGCTGCAGGGTCACCCAGGGGTGCTGGGCAGGGGGGATGTGACAAAACCAAAGTGTCCCTACCAGGGGCTGCAGTGACAGCCCAAGCTGGGGCTGCTGGGGACATTCATCCCCACTGAACCCCTTGAAACAGCTGATCCCAGATCCAAGGGCCTTCAACTCCATCCAGCTTCTCTTCCATTGGGTGAAACCCATCCTAAAGCCACCCTGTGCCCATGCAAGACTCTGGAAATGTTTTTTATGTTTTATTTTTAACTCCTATTTTTTTTTTTTTTGCAGATAATCCAAACTCACCCACATGGCCTCAGAACTGCCACAACCTTCCCCAGCAGCTGCCCTTGGCCCTTGACAGGTCCCTCCTGCTGTCATTTTGAAATAGCCTGGATGGATGGAAATGCTCCACATTTGGGTGGCAGGGACAAAAAAACTTGTCCTGGGATTTTGCAGCTGCCCTTTCACCTCATCCATGGAAGGCACTGCAGGGGTGCACCCCAAACTGATTTTGTTTTCTGGGACAAAGCCCATTTGTCCATCCTTCTGTCCATCTCTCTGTCCCTCACATCTCAATTCAGCCAAGGCTGAGCCAGGGCCATTTGCTGCCTGGACCATGCAGGTGAAGGTAAAGTTGTTAATGTGGTAAATGAAATTCATTAATCAAGGGGAAGAGAAGATCCTGAAGGGAATGGTTCTCATCCATCCACTCCCTGCCACCTCTAATGGGGCTTTTGTTCGCCTGCATCTTCATCTCACAGATGCACAAATTCCAGGACTGAGCCGAGTTGGAAATTCCAGTAGGACGAAGCCCAAAATCCTTTTCCCCACCTCCCTTTGCATCCTCCAGGCTGGGGAGGTTGCTAAGTGACAGCGTTTCTGCTCTCACTAACTCACCGAGAGAACCTGAGTGCTTAAAAGCAAAAAAATGTCGATTTAAGGACCTGATAACTCCTGGGCTTGGGGGGCTCTTTGTTCTGGGAGGAATGGGGGAAATTCCACGCAGGAATTTGGAGGGGATGGATGGGAATTCCACCTTGCCTGCAGAGCTGGAGCGTGCCCAGACCCACGGGCATCCCTTGGGAGGTTTCAGCCCAGTTTGAGCCTAAGGGCTGCCGTGCCTCAGTTTCCCCGTGTGTGTGAGGCAACTCAGGTCTGTAGGGACAGCCAGGTGCCACATTTGGATGCCCAGGACCGTGGATCCTGTGTCAGGTGTGATGCTGCGGGGCTGACCCCAATTTTACCGGCTCTGCCAAGGGAACCCGCTCCACCCTTCGCAACCTCACCTCTCTTTACCCAGGCAAATTCCCGAGCGGATTGGGCGGATCCCGAGCCCCTGGAGCCCACCCAGCAGCAGAGCTGGGTGCAATCAGCCCAGCCCTTCCCCTCTCCCGGCTGCCAGGCAGCTCCGTTTATTTTTTTTATCCCGCTGTTGTTGGGATTGCTGTTCTGCGATCCCATTTAAAATCATTGATTTACCACCGAGGCCTCAATAAGCAATTTGGAACAATTGGAGCTGTTATCTCGCTGCAGATCACGTGCTGCTGGCAGTGAGAGGGGGAAAAGGGGGAAAGGAGAGGGAAAAGAAGGAAGAGAAAGGGCTGGAGCTCCCCACAACCAGCCTGGATCCATCCCTCACTCCCTTCCTCATCTCTGGGAGGCTGGAGGGTGTTTGAGTGCTGTGGTCCAGGAGCAGGGAGATGGTCCTGGCTCCTTTTATTGGGATTTATCCTGGATCTGCCAGCACAAAAGGCCTGCAGGACAGGGAAGATCCAAGGAGGGCCCTGAGGGTCAGAATTTGGGAATAAATTGGATTTTTCCAGCACAGATTGGACACGAGTGCAATGACAGCCACGGGCACTTGTGGGAAGTGTGACACAGCCCCAGCAGTGCTGGGAGCTCTTTTTTCAGCCTGGCTTCAAAAGTTTCTCCTCTCTCTGTGCTCAGGGTTGAGGCCCTGGATGCCTCCTCCCCTCCAGGCTGTGTCTGCTGCTCTATCCTAGGAAAAACACCTTTTTGGGGGAGGGGGGGGAGGAAAAATTAAATCCTAACCTGCTTACAGGGAAATCTCTGCATCAGTGAGCTCAGAAACAAAACCTCCCCCAGCTCCATCAGGCAAAAAACAATTTCTAGCATCAAGGGGAAGGATAAAACATCTCAGCATTGACGTTTTTAGCAATAAATTTCCAGTACCTTCAGAGCCCACCTGGAAAAGAGTTCAGGTCTTCAGAGTGCCCCAAAAAACACAATTGAGGGGGTTTTGGGGGGCATCTGTGTCTTTTCAATCATTAGAATGAAATCATAAGAGCCCTGGGAGGCTGTCCCAGAGAGGCTTTGCCTTCTTGCTGGTGGATGGAGAACTCTCTCCTGGCCAAAACCTCCAAGATAAACCCTAAACCCAAAATCTGCTCATGGAGAGAGTGAGAGGATCTGGTGAATGTGAGCACTGCAGTGACTGAAAGCAAATTGTGAACGTTCTTAGAGTGGAGAGGAAATAAATCAGCAACAAAGCAGCTCCCTGAGAGCTTTAAAAACACCCTAATGAAGTGATCCAGCTGCTTTCTAGAGGGTTTGGGAGCTGCTTTTTGGGATGTGCACGGGGTGCCTGTGCCCTGCTTGCACTCACAGTGTGCAAAGTGATGCTCTTTGGTGGCAGAAAAACACCTCAGAAATGATGTTTTTTGGTGAAATGACGCAGAATTTGTTGCTGCAGCTCCCAGAAATCCCTGGTTTGTGTTTCTCCCATCTCCAGGGCTTTCTGCTGGGATGGAGATCACCCTCAGTGCTTTGTTTCATGTGTTCTCGTGCTCACCAGGCTGCCCAGTGTGGTGGTTTGGCATGGGAGGCACTCTCAGAACTGATGCAAAGCTTTCATGGAATTGACAATTTGTTGAAC
Source organism: Peucedramus taeniatus (assembly GCA_013400575.1). Taxonomy (NCBI): domain Eukaryota; kingdom Metazoa; phylum Chordata; class Aves; order Passeriformes; family Fringillidae; genus Peucedramus; species Peucedramus taeniatus. The sequence goes on from WBNO01013935.1 coordinate 191,776, forward strand.
CACTAAAAAGCTGTACAAGCCTCTGTGAAAAACACATTAAAGACAAAAAAATCCCAGGAAATCTCAAAATCACTACACCTGGTTTGTTTGGGTGCCACACACAGCACCCAGGGTGACTCCAGCCCCTGGAACCAGCAAAAACTGCCCAAAAAAAAAAAACAGAAAAAACCCCAAATTTTACAAATTTCCAAGTTGTAAAAATCCCCAAATTCCTAGTTTTTCTGTGGGGAAGAGAAGGTTTTTATGTGATGAGTTGGAGCAGGAGGCTCTCCCATAGAGCAGGACCCTGAGCTGGCTCCCTCTGAGACCAAATCCTTCAAAGTGCCCCCAAAGGGATCATTCCCATGCTGGAGGGCTCATCCTGCTTCTGAGCCTGCTGGATTCCATCCCTGTGCACCCCACTGCTTTTTTCCAGAGGCATTTTGGCACCTCCAGCTGCTGGCAGAGCAGAGCCAAGGCCATTCCTGCCAGAGACCTCCACAAACTCAAAATCTCCTTCCCAGCTATGCCAACAACAGATTTATTTGGGCTTTTTCTTTTTCCTGGTTCTGGAGTAGTTGAGGAAAAAAAAAACCAGAAATCACTTTCCAGAGACATCATCTGTGCTCTGTCTCCGTTCCAGTCAAAATCAAAAGGGTTTGGGTTGATTTCCAGCTTTTTAAGGTAAAAAATAAATAAATGAATAAATGCAATCAAAGGATCTGTCAGGGGGGAAGAAACTCCAGATCAAAAGATTGAGGCGGCTCATTGAGAGCCAAGGAAACATGTCAAGAGGAAATATTTTTATTTCTGAATGTGTTTTTTTCTGTCTTGTTCCTCCAGGAGTTTTCAGCCACAAACCATCAGGGATAAATCCAAAGGGCTTGGAGCAACCTGGGATAGTGGGAGGGGTTGAAGGTGTCCAGGAGGGGTGGAATGAGATGTTTTTTAAGGTCTCTTCCAACCTAAACCTTTCCATGATCCAGCAGGTCCCTGTGGAGATCTGGGTGAGGAGAGGGAGCTGGGAGGGTGCAGGGATTCCCCAAGGAGCTGCCTCTGGATCTTCTGCTTGCAGAGGGGCTGGGATGGAGCCACAGGGGTTAGGATCACCAGGGTGGGGGTGAGTGGGTGGGCACAGCCCTTTGTAGCCACTAGAGAGCAAAGGTGGGACTCAGAGGTGCTCATGGACCTCTCCCAGTGCTTCTCCCAGCTCATGTCTCCTCTCTGCACCCCATAAACCCCAGACTGGGTTACACCAACCCCAAAACAGGATTTTTGCCACCTCCACAGCAGATCCAACTCAGAGAATCCTCCCCTTCCTCTAAGTAATCCCAGAACCCTCTGAGCAGCAATTTTTCCTCTTTTTTTTTCCAGTGGTAAAACCAGGAACTGTGGCCGCTCCGTGTCCCCCCCAAACCCAAAACAGAATGGGGTTTATTAATCTGCTCTGTGGGGTCCTGCCAGATAAAATGCATTTCACTGCCAGGACAGAAAGGGATGGGCTCCCAGGAAGCAGCAGGATCATTTCCATGGCATTGATCGGGGCAGAGCTGCTGCTGGCTCAGCACTTTGAACCCCTGGATTTCATCAGTGGAGTGCTCAACCCTCAGCTAATTGGATTTGCCGTCGTTAGGGTGATCTATGCCTCCTCCAAGTATTCTGGGCACGGGCCTGGCTGGGATTTTAGCAGAGACAGGGAGCCAAAAAGGCCTGAACCTGCAAGGTCAGGCAGGCAAAGACATCCTGGAGTGTTGGGACATCAAATATTGGGACATCAAAGGTTGGGATGTTACTCCCTGCTAAAGGCAGGGACAGAGCTGGAGCTGAAGTTTGGGCTGAGGGAGGATTTTATTTTTAACTGGCACCTTGCAAAGGACAGAATCAGACCCTGCAAATCCAGGGTCAGAGAGGGTGTGAAAACCAGCTGGGATTAATTACTGAGCAGGGAATTCCTGTCGCATTCATTAGGCTGCATCCCAAACTGCACTGAGCCTGCCACAGAGCAGTAGCAAGGTAAACTGAGGCATGGGTGGGGGAAGCTTTGTCACTGGGCCACCCAGGGGGGCTTTGAGGGGCTCTGCACCTTGTCCCTGTCATGCTGGACCGTGACAAAGATGCTGTTTCCATCCCCAGTTTGGTTTTTCCAGATGTGTCTCAGTTTAAGCCACTTTTCCCTCAATCTGGCTTCTCCCCATACTGTGGAGCAGCTCTTTAGATTTCCAATGAAGACAGAGAGCCACAACTAAAACCAGCTGTAAACTCACCAATTTGCAGGGAATTAATTTATTTTTTTTTTCTTTCCAGCCAATGGGCTTTGCTTTACCCGGGCTGGCAAAAAAAAAAATTGGCTCCAAGCATGAGGAGAGCCTAGGAGCTCAGCTGTGCCTCAAAAATCAGATATTTGGGAGGTGTTTGCTCCCATGGGAAGAAGGAAAGGCTCCAGCCCTGCCCAGCCCTCACAGCCTGGTTTTCAATCATGTCCAAGAGGAGCTGGGATAATTGGGAGCTGTGTCACGGCAGGTCAGACAAGCTGCTCTTCCCTGACCTTTAAATCCAGGAACTCACAAAACTGAGGCTTTTCTGTAACCAGGCAGCCGGGACAGCATCTGCTGCCTGCCCTGCCTGGCTGTGGATCCAGGAACAGCCGGATTTATCCATGGATTTATCCCAACCATCCCTCCGTGTCCACCCCAGAGCAGAGCCGGGAGAGGGGACAGGGAATCCTGGCATGGCACCCCCAGGGACAGCCGGGTGACCCCTGGCAGTGCCGGGATGATCCCGGCAGGGGCAGGAGAGAACTCCGGGAAAGGATTCCCGGCCCTGCTGAGTCGGGGGAATGCGAGCGAGCCCGCTCCTTTACGGGAAACCTCATTGAGAATGCAGCCGTGGTTAAAGGATCTGCCTCTCCCAAAGCCGTCCTGGTGATGGCTCAGGTTTCAGCTTTTCTATTTTTCACATTCTGTGCTGCTTTAGTGTGTGAGTCTGGGCTTCATATGAGGGGATGGTGAGCTCTGCACAGAGCAGGGACACAAAACAATTCCTGCTCCAGCTGGGGACCAAGGACAAATGATCCAAATCTCAGCCCCAAGAGCACAAACAACGTGGGCTGGAGAGAGAAAAACAAGAAGGATGGGACTTGATAACCTAAAGCTGTAGCTGGACAATGAACTCCAAGATGCAAATGGAGCAGAACTGATCAAAGTCAGAGACCCTGTGACCAGTTGTGCATTTTTGGACCATTTTGGTCCATCTTGGGCACTGCCCTGGCTGGGCTCTTGTGCTGCCCAAGGTGGATCCATGGAGGAGATCCTTTTAATTAATCCTTTTAATTAATCCCTGCTTTATTCTTTATCTCTGTCTAGTCTCTACTCTAGGCCAGTCTTCTCAAGGCATCACTGGTGATGATCCTTTACTGAAACTGGAAGGAAAGCCCAGAGGTTTGGAGGAGCAGCCTCTGTTCCAAATCAGAGAATTGCTGAATGATTTGGGTTGGAAAGGACCTTAAAGCTCATTTAATTCCAATGACATGAGCAGAGACATCTTGCCCCACACCAAAGAAACCCAAAAAGGCTCCAAAATTCCTGGCAAGCTTGAAGGGAGTCCTGGAGAGCAGCAAAAGATCCCAGCAATCCCTGAAAAACATTTCAGAGGGGCTCCAGTCCCCCTGTCCTTGGAAAGCGCTGGGGGAGACAAAAAGGGGAGAATTTGAGGAGGCTCTATGGTGCTCCTGGGGGATTTGGGGACCTACAGCCAGGATATTTTGGATATTTAGAAGAATCCTCAGCTGGGAGGAAGGAAACAACTTCCTCGTGCAGAGGAGGAGCCCCAAAATTCGGTGTCTGATGGGTTTTCCTATTCCTGTTCCCTGGAGCCCCTCGGAAGCTGGTGCTCAGCTCCAGCTGGTGCAGAGACAGGAGCATCCCTCCTCTCTCCCCAGGGAGGGATCTTCGCTGAGCCACGCACAAAAAACAGCCTCGAGCCCCCAGAAATAACGGCGCAATTAGCAAAGCAATTAAATCGCGGCTGCCGCGCAAATCCTGCCCCGGTAATGTCAACAGCAGGGAGGGGGACAGAGCCGGGTCCTGCCTTGATTGAACTGCCCCTGGACACTCAGGGATGGCTTTGCTTATCCTGGGAAATGAATCTGCCACTCTCTGGGGAATATCCCTCCATCCCCTGGGCTGTGGGGCTGTCCTGGGTGCAGCACTGCCTGCCCCACAGGTTTTGGGGTCCCCGTTCCTGGGCAAGTCCCACCCTGGGGACACGGCTGAGAGTGGCTGGAGGCATCCCAAGGGGAGCACAAGGGGGTGGGATTGGGGGAAAAGGGCCCCGAGTGAGTTTAGAGGTTGAGGAAATGATGGAGGAGAAGGGAAGGGGCTGACCTCAGCACAGGATAATCCAAATTTTTCACTCTCCTTTGATCCCTCCTCTCTCTGAGCATGGGGACACCGATGCTCTGTGAGGTCTGTGGGGGTTTATGAGAGTTTAAAGGATTTGTAAGGCACGGCTGGGGACACCAGCATCCCGTGGGGACATCAGGGTGCAGGTCCCCAGCTCTGCCTCCTCCTCCTCCTCACAGGTGGCTCCTGCAGCCTCACAAGGCCAAATTAAAATGCAAATATGTCCCTGCCTGCTGGGAACAGATAGTCAAGCACTGAGCAGGGAAAAGGCAGCAGGAATAAACACAGGGAGCACTGAGAGAGCTGCTTTTCCATTATTTTACAATTTTTTTTTTCTTTCTGTGGCACTCAGCTGTTTGGTTGGGGATTATTTAATGGGGCCTGAGGCAATCAAGGGGGAAGGTGTTGGTTTGGGGTGGCACAGGTGGGTTTGGGGCTTGTCCCTGTGGATGCCACCAGCTCCTAGCTGCCACCTCCATCTCCCCATCTCCAACAGCACTCTGGGGTCTTTTTAAAAAATTATTATGTCCCAACTGGATCATTCCTATGGGAAAAAAATAAACTGGCAGTGGTAGGAGTGAAGAGGACCAGACACCACCAGAGCTTTCAGAGTTCCCATTTTCCTGGGGTTTGTCCCTGGGTGTTTTGCATTTGCTGATGGACTTCCAGGGCATCAGGACCCTGGAAAAATTGGTGGGGAGTTGCTTTCCTGGAATTCTGAATTTCCAGAGGGGCTGGGATGGTGGGTGAGACTCAGGGGAGTGTATTTAGGGGTGTCTGTAATTGCACCTCTGCCCCTGAGCAAAGCCTTTATATATTATACAGCATTTATATATATATAAATATATATATANATATATATGTATGAAGTGTAAATACATCCATATGTATGAATTATAAATATCTACATCTAAACGTACCAGCAAATAGATGGAGCTACACAGAAGGGTTTGCTCTCTTCACCCTGAGCAGGAAAGACAGCAGGAATAAACACAAAATCCTGAGCAGGGTTTTTTCCCTGGTGCCTCACCCAGGAGTGATTGGAACCAGGGCTACTGGGATGCTGGGAATTGCCTGGAGGAGATGGCAGGGGGTTCAGGGATGCTGCAGGACACAAACTGGGGGCACACACCCCTGAGAGCATCCTACAAACACCGTGGGGCTGTGGGTGCTGAATTCCCAAGGGTTCTTGGACGCTGAGCTGGATCCATCAGCTGGGATGGGAAGTGATGGGCTGGAAAAACCTCTGCTGATGCTTGGTGTCAGACCTTGGGCTTGGCTGCAGCTGGGAGAGCAGCCAGGAGAGGTGGGAGAGCCTGGCAGAGAGGGCACCCTGTGCCAAGCCTGGCCAAGCTCCCTCATTCCCACAGATCTGTCCCTGCTGTCTCCATCTTCCATCCCCACATGGACCACAGTCAGGTGCTGCCAGCTCTTATTACAACTCTGAAATTTTAATCCACCCTTTTCTGACCTTTCCCCCCTCTTTTTTCTTCCCTTTGTAAATTTTTTCCCCCCCACAAATATTAATTTATGTTAATTGAGCGAGGAGGTTCGGTGGTTCCAGGCAGGGGAGGCAGCTGTGTTAATGTTCCTGCTCAGAGCCACAATCAGCTCCGTGGCTGGTTCAGATAAGGGGGCAGAGTAAAACCAACTCCCTGCATGCCCTGCCTGCACTCTGAGCACGTCTCAACCACCTTGTATTTATATTTATATGTATATATATGTATATAGAAAACCAGCATAGAGCTCTCAGGTAAATTTTAAGGCCACCCTGGGGAGAAACTTTCACAGACTCAAAACTGATAAACATCTTAAAGAGGTTTTTGGAACACCACACACCACCCCAGACCACGGCTCACCTGCCAGGGAAACTCAGGCACAGGTGGGGCTGCTCTCTGCCCACCCAGGCTGCCCAAGAAGGGAGGATTTTGGAAGGAAAACCCTCAAAACCACAGCTTTGACCCCAAAATGCTCAGTCAAAGCTGAGCCACCCCACAACCACCCCCAAACCCACTGGGAACCTCCACCCTGGGCACCACAGCACAGACAGGGCCCATGACAGTGCTGCCACTTGCTTTTTGTTTCATTTTTTTCCTTTTCTGGTCTTTTATTTAAGAAAAAAAAAAAGAAAAGAAAAGAAAAAAAGAAAAAGAAAAAAAAGAGAGACACAGTGGTGGGTAACTTTCGATCCAGAAATAATCCGCTGCCAACCTCCACCAGGTGATGCTGGGGGGGTCCCTGTCCCCACATGCTCGGTGCCCATGGGGACAATTGCACAGCCCAGGGTACCCTGGTGTCCCCCCAGGCTGGGGATGCTCCACGCTGGGCTGGGAGATGGGGTGGCCCTGGGCTGGGGGGACCCCTCGGGTGAGCCAGAGGGGCTGGGAGGTGCCACCAGCACGGGGGGACCGGGAGGCATCGGGTTATGGCAGTCAGAAGGCACCACACAGGCTGAGCCTGGCCCCGGGCATCCCTGCTGGGCTGGCACTGGGGGAGCTGGGACACACAGGCCAGGTCCCATTGAGGGTGTCCCCAGGGCACTGGGAAGCCCCCACACCACATTCCCATCCCAAAGCCACATTCCAGCACTGGGAGGGGGCACAAACCCTGGAGGCCCCAGCAGGTCTGTGGGGTGGGGGGTCCCCAGCGCTGACCCCATGGCTGGGACAGAGGGACAGGCAGGGTGGGCAGCAAATGGCCCAACTGGTCACCCCCAAACTGCCCAAGCAGCCAGGGAGTGGGGTACAGCGGGAATTTGGGGCTGGGACACAGCAGGTGATGGGGACAGCAGTGCCCTGGGCCTGTGGCCATTGTGCCCCCAAATCTTGCCTCCCCCAGGATCACCCAGCTTGGGCCAACACCCCAAAAACCATGGGGTGACCCAGCATTCACCTCCAAAAGTGTGCAACTGAGCGCAGCAAAGGCTGGGGGAGGCCCTTGGGGAGCCCTCACCCACCACCTCCCTGCTGGGCTCCGGGGGGAAACGGGATCTCTCCCTTTTCCCAGCCCCTTCCCGGCAGGACCCACAGCCTCCTCCTGCCCGGGCCACACGCACGCCCTGATCTGTGACCCCATCCCTTCATCCCCTCTGCCCTGTGCGCGCCGGCGGCTGGGGGGCCAGGCGTGTGCCGCTGATCCCCTGGGACACCCACTGGGGAAAGGGCGAGAACTGAAAAAAGGCCCCCCCGGAGGTGCCTTTGGACGGGGTGAGGACGTGAGATGTGCGGAAGAAGGAGCCGAACGCGGGTGTCCGGCCCCGGGGAAGCGTGGTGGCGCGGCGTGGCACGGCGTGGCGTGGCGTGGCACAGCGTGGCAGCCCCTCCCTCCCGCCCCCGTCCCCGCTGCCCCTGCGTTAAGCGATCTCCTTGATCCTGCGGATGTAGTTGTGGAGCTCCTCGGGGTCCTGCAGCCCCATGTCCTGGCACACCCATTCCAAGTCCTCCTCGTCGGCGATGGGGATGGAGTTGTAGGCCAGCTCGTCCGAGGGCATGGTGGCGAAGGTGGTGAACTTCACCCGCTTCCGTTTGGAGGTGGGTGAGTTGAGCGGGTCCTCGCTCTGGTCCCGCGTGGAGCCCCCCGAGGAGCCGTCCCCGCGCCCGTGCACCTGGCTCTGCACGCTGGTCTGCGAGCTCCCGCTGCTGTGGTGGTCCCCGTGGCAGCAGGTCTGCACGTTTTCCAGCGGGTTCCCCGGGCTCTCGGGCTGCGGGGAGAGGTCATTGTGAGCCCGCAAGGGCTGCCCGTTGCCCAGGAAGACCCAGTGGTGAGAATGGTCCATGTTGGTCTGGCCTTCCGGCGGGATGCGCTTGTGCCGGTACTTCAGCACAAAGACGATGCAGTTGATGAGGAAGACCAAGATGGCCAGGCAGAAGACACCCAGCAGGGCGTACATCCCGATCTCCAGGTCCGTCAGCCCCCGCGTCACCTGCACGAAGCCGGTGGGGATGGTGGGGAAGTCCTCGGTGGGGTGAGATGCGCTGGACATCCGGCTGTCCTGGCTCGGGTCCGCTTTCCTGTCCACCTCTGCCCGCAGGGTGGTGCTCGCCCCGGCCTCCCCCAGCCCCGGCCTGCTGGACACGTGGTCGTAGTCGTAGGTGGGGTCCTCCTCGGACCCGAAGTGGACGCGCACGGTGGCCAAGGCCGTGAAGAGGACGCTCTTGCGTTTGGTCTTCTGGCAGCTCTCGCAGATGACCAGCTCCGCCCGCAGCAGCTCCCCCGCGCCCTCGCTCTCCGCCACCACCAAGGGGAACGCCCGGTCCTGGGTCACCGACACCACCTTCTCGTCCAGGCTGCTCACCACCAGGTTGTAGTCCTTGGGGTCATAGAGGGACAGGGGGGCCGTGGTGCCGTCGCTGTAGGAAATCCACAGGCTCAGCAGCGCTTCCTGCGGGACCAACACAGGCACCGGTTGCCCAGCAGGAGGCCAGTCCCACCTGCACTTCTTTGTCCATCCCCCATCCACCTCTCCACCCAATTCACCCTTTATCCCTCCATATTCCATCTTCTTCCAACCATTCCCTGTTTTTTCTCCTCAGCCTGTTCTTCTCTCCATGTTCTCTCTGCTTGCCCAGATTCAACCCAAATCCCAGATGTGGCTACCAGAGCTGGGCCAGGAGCTGTACAGGATTCCATCCCTCCCCCTCAGCTTTGTCCCCACGGTTTTGTATCCTGTCCCCAGGCTTGGATCACAGGTTCCTTCTCTATGAAGGTTTCTGGGGTGTTTTGGGGTCACCAGGGTGTCGGGAGGACAGTGTGTGCTGTGAGGGTTGGAGTGTGGGCAGGATTTGGGAGGAGGGGGTTGCACCCCAAGTTCCCCCCCAAGCGTGGATGCCCCCCTGGCCTCACCTGCTTGAAGAAGCTCAGGGTTTGCTGCACGGACGTGCGGGCGATGATGGTGTGGCTGTTGCCAGGGCTGGGATGGAGGGACAGCGAGAGGCTGGAGACCACCTGGGCCTTCAGGTCCGTGATGCTGACCTTCTCCTCTGCCACCGTCACCAGCGTCTCACCCAGCACCGCCTCCACCAGCGGGGACACCACCTACAGGGGACGAGGTTCCTGTCACCACCTGCCAGCCCAGCCAGGCTGGCAGAGGGGGGAAAGGTGGCCAGGGGTACCTTGAAGAGGGTGGTGCCTGGCTCCCGCCCGGCCAGCGTGGAGCTGTCCACCATGTGGGCCACCCGCGGGTCGTCCACACGCATGAAGTCGCTGACCAGGTCGGTGACCTCCACCAGCCAGTCTGGCCCCAGCATGGTGACCACCTGGCCCGTGCCCTCGGCTGCCGTGGTGTGGAACTGGGTGAAGACCTGCAGCGTGGAGTGCTGGTACTGCAGGGCACAGCCCCGGCTCTGCTTCCGCTCGTCCTCATCCTCCTCGTGCTCACTGTCCCGCACCGACCTGCGGGATGGATGGATGGATGGATGAATGGATGGACAGGGCAGAGGGTGCTCAGTACTCCCAAGCTCCCCACACCATGGCTCCTCAGCCCCCCCAGGAAAGGTGGCCAATCAAGGAAAAATGTGATGCCACCAAAAAATGGTGGCTCCTGTTGTCCATGAGGGATTCAGGGGATTTAGCAGGACATGGTAACAGGAGGGTCACCGGCATCTCTGCCCACTCAACAAATGAGAGGACAAGGTATCTCTGCTTGGGATGGACACCTGGAGGTCTCTAGACCTCAAAAAAGGGACTTGGAAGCTTGGCTGTTCCCAGTTTCATCCAGGGAACTTTTGACCACTGCCAAGGAGGGACATTCTCCATCAACCTCACTGTGAAATTTGTTCCTTCCCCTTAACCTGTGTCCATGACCTCTCCCCTTTCCACCAAAGACCCCTGAGACGCCTCTCTCTCTGGAGGTGGTGGTCACCTTTAAAACCTTTCCTCATGAAGTATCTGAGCAAGGCAATTAACCCATGACCACCACCTCCACCTCGCCTTCTCCAGGCTGGCCAGTGCAGCTCCTCAGCACCCACCTCCTGTCTGGCAGGATGGGCACCCTCCAGCCCTTGACCTGGCTCAGCCGGGCGTCCGAGAGCTCGATGTGCAGGGGCAGTTTGGGCACCCACACTGTCATCTCCAGCGGGGCCGACAGATGCTCGTAGGTGAAGGTGACCCGGGCGCTCATGGAGCCCCGCGACTCCTTCCCGCTGACGAAGACGTAGTCGCAGCTGCTGGAAACCTGTGGGACAAGAGAGGATGGGAATGGTCCTGTAGGCACAGCAGAGATCCTGGCAGGAGGCTGGAAGAGCAGAATGTCACACACCTCGTGTCCACCACGCAAAGTGTGCCCTGACCCAGGTGCTCCTGAGGCACATATCCACAGATTCGTGTCCACCACACAAAGTGTCCCCTGACCCAGGTCCTCCAGCCAGCCCTCACCCTCTCTTACCTCATCAAGAACCTCCATTTCGTGCCTCAGTTTCTCTTTGGCCTCCACACTGAATTGTCCCTGAGCTAGAGGCACCCAAGGGTGCTTCACAGAGGTCGCAAATTGCCCAACCTGGAAATTTGCCCCAAAATCTCCTCCAGAGGAGGCAGAAAGCACAGACCCCTCTCATGCCTGCCCCCACCGGTGCCTTGTCCCCAGTTCCTCCTGCTAACCCCAGAGCAAGATTCCTGTGGTTTGAATGAGTCCTCCTGTTCCTTTTCTCCTCCTCTTTTAATTCCCACTTATGCAAATGCCATTGGTGAAATTCGCTATAAGACAAATCCATCCTGTGGGGGGTCACTCATTACTGCCCACCTGAGACAATTAAGGAGCTCAGGGGACACCAGGCCAGCATCTCCTGGGGTTTGAGCTCAGGTCACCAGTCAGCAGCTCCTTCCCAGCCAGAGTGGCAGAAGACAACCAGAGGGGGACTCCAGCCTCTCATCTGAGTGGCCCCATGGCCCAACCCCGATCCCCTGTCAGGGATTGCATCCGATTTGTTGGATGCTGGACAAGAACAGAACTCGTTTGCTCAGCCAGGAGCACTGAGCACCTCAACAGCACAGAAGAGCTGATTTCTAGCAGTCAGGAATCCCTGGGTTCTCTGATGGCTGATAGAGGGCTGAGGCCAGGCTGCAGGTGGCTGACAGTGGAGGTGACAACATTCCTGTCTCTCTCAGCCTATTCCTTGAGCACCTGTGGGCCACCAGATGCAGGAACTTTGCATTTCTGAGCCTACAGCAGGGTTTGACTTCTACAACAGCTCCAGGAGCCCGAGGCACAGTGTCCATGGTCCCCTGGGGATAGTGGAGGAGGCAGAGCCCTGGACCTGGGCTCCTGGGGACATCCCTGAGCACAGGAGGGAAGGGCGATGCAGGAGGCTTTATTCCTTGTCTTCTTCCTATCAGAGGTACCAGCTCAGCAAGTCTGACAAGACAATCTCATCCGTGGCGAGGCAGCGCCTGAATAAAGATGAGCTCCCAGGTGAATCCTGCAGCAGAGGATCTCTGGATATTGTGCCATTTATCACAATAAACACGATGGGCTCTGCTTGCATTACCTCGGCTAATAAACCCCCCCGGCACCTCCTTCTGGGCACCACTTGCTCTGCAGCCAGGAGGGGGTTGAAACTATGACAACAAAAAATCCCTGCACACCAGGCCTGTCCCAAAGATGGAGTGACTGCAGATTAGCTCGGAAATGAAGCTTGTTCAGGGAAACTTCCCGGATTTACGGCGAGGTGTCAGGAACAGAGAGGCTGAGGGCTGCCTGGGCTCCCAGCCAAGGCACCACTGCCTCTGCTGATGTGGCCAGGAGTTCCCAGCTTGGCACAGGGACAGGTGTGGGATCAAGGGGATACATGTTCTCCAAGGCTCCCAGGAGTGGGGAGAGCCACCATGGCCCTGGTGGTGGCTGTGGGTGATCCCTGAGGATCAGTCTCACTGAGCTCCTGGGGGGTTCTCCAGGGGATATGTGGGGTTCTCAGAAGGATCACACACAGGTGAGGTTGAGCATCTCCCACTCCCTGTGTGACCCTCCACAAGGTCACCATCCATTTTAAAAATAGGGGGTGATTCCTGCACTACCCTGAGTAGTGATGTCCTCCTGTACACCTTTGTCACCCTGTGTCACCACAGAAGGGGATGAGCATGACAACTCCCACTTGTGCTCTCCCACCACATCCATCAGAGCCACGTCCACACCAAGCCCAGGACAAATTCCACGTTACACAAGAGAGCAACCACCAGGGAGCCACTCCAGAGCGGGGAGAGGCAGCTCCCCAGCCTGCCCTCACGTTAAATTATTTACAGTAACAGATAGCACATCCCACTCCATAAGCTGTGATTTATGGAGCAGGTTTAGAGCCCTGACACCACAATCATACTCCCCGATCTCAGCAGGTAACTGAGAGCTCCCTCGGAAATGAAGCTCCAACACAAACACCAAATAACTCAGCAAGAAATTGCGCAGGGCTCCGAGCGGGATGAGAGCCGGGGCTGGAGGGCTGCTCCCTGCATTATTCATCCCAGCTCCTGGGCATGTGCCTGCTCCCCCCAGGTCTGAGGACAGAGTGTCAATAGATTTATGAGCAGAAAGGCAGCACATTAAACAGTTTAAGTGTCTTGGAGTCCATCCTGAAGTGTATTATTGCTCCAGTGTTTTATCACGCTGGGGAGGACTGGGCTCCATAAATTAGAGCCGGTCCTGTAAATCCCACGGATGTGAGTTTTAGTCAAGAACTTGTGTAAGCACTTTGTGGCACTGGATGTCCCTCATGGTGGGTGACACAGCCCCATGGGGAGCAAACCCCAGCAGGGACAGAGCTCTGCCATCACCCCTGTGGCAAAGAGGACAAGGGGCTACGGCCCCCCCAAGAATCCAGACCCCTTCCCTGCCTCTGCCCAGCCCAGCAGAACATGGAAAGGGAGATCTGGCTGAGTGCATGCAGGGAGAGGGGTGGGAGGTGTTCAGGAGAAGGGAATGATGTCTGGGGGCGGATGGATGGATGGAAATGGTGGCAGAGTGACACGGGCAGGTGGGCAGATGGATTTATTCAGGGATGGAAAAATGTATATGGATGAACAGGGCTGGTGATGGAAAACTGGAGGGTTCGAGGATCAGGGGCTGCCTCGGGGCTGGGGTAGGGAGACTTTGACATCAGCCCTATCAGCACTTCTCCCACCTGGATCTTCCCCCTCAGCTCCTCTTTTCCCTCCATCATTCCCATCTCACCAGTCCCCCGATCCAATCAGGACATCAATGTCACTCCAAGGCACCGATGGGAGCGTGCAGCTCAGCCCACAGTGACAATATTTCCCCTTATCAGCACTAAGTGTTGTGATAACCCACAGTTACTGCTGCTGCCTGCTGCCAGCGTGGGAGCATCCCACGGCCTCTCCGGGGACAGTGACAAAGTGTCTTGTCCTTCTCCCAACAGACCCCTGGGAGAAGCTTGCACAGACTGGAGCCACCAAGGGGTTGGCTCTTGGTTTGGGGTTGTGAGCCACATCAGCTCATCACCAACCCCAGCCTAGGTGCTGTTGGGGCCAGCATTCCTGGAAGAACCCCAGCCACCCGTGAGGGTCACAAGACCCTCTCCCCACACCCACCTTGATGATGTCCTCGTTGTTGGACTTGCACTCCACCATGGCCGAGACATCCACGATGACGCCACTCAGCTCGATGGCAATGACCTTCACGGGAATGGCCACCGTGCGCCCCGTCAGGATGGCTGTGTTGATGATCTCTGTGTCCTGGGGGTGGCATGGAAAGGGCACCATCGTGTTAGAGGGCAGAGAAGGACCTGGGTGTAGGTGTGAAGGATGGGTGGATGGATGATGGATGGATGGATTAGGGATGGTGGGTGGGTTGGATGGATGGATGGATGGATAATGGATGGATGGATCCATGGATGGATGGATGGGTGGATGGATGTATAATGGATGGATGGATGGATGATGGATGATGATGGATGATGGATGGATGGATCCATGAATGGATGGATAGATAATGGATGAATGGGATGGATGGATGGATGGATGGATGGATGGATGGATGGATGGATGGATGGATGGATAATGGATGGATGGATGGATGATGGATGGAAAGGTTCTATAGGGCAGGTGGTCAATCCCTCAGGGGTCCCAACCCCTCAAAGCAGGTAACAACTGAGGGCAGGACCCTGCTCACCATGGCCAGGGGCACGATGGCCCTGATGTCCCTCTGGATGACCGTCAGCTCCGTGACCACCTTCTCCAGGTCGGGCGGGGGGTTGCGGCCCCGGTAGTCGATGTGCCACATGATGCGGCGCGTCACCGACTGGCTCGTGAAGTTCTCCATCTCAAAATCCAGCTGCATGATCTCAGACGAGGAGTCCCCATCCCTGGGCAGAGGGACAGGAGGAGGGGACACGGTGAGGTGGCTGTCCCAGGTCCCACAGACACCCTGGGGTAAGCACCAGGCCATCAGAGTCCCCAGCAGGTCTCCTTGGTGTCCCCAGGCTGCCAATGAGGACTGGCAGTGGGTGCCACCCAAACCCAGCAACCCTGACCCCACCTCTGCAGAGGCTGCTCCGATGGGATCCTGCAGATTCCCATGGGAATCTCTCCAGTGGGAGAGAGAAATTTTTCTCACCACCTCTTCCAGCAGGACAAAAAAACCTCATCAGCTCTGCCAGGGCTGCTGGGTGACATCAGAGGGTGGGCGTGTGGCCGTGGCCTCGGGGGACAGTGGGTGGCTGCAGGTGCTGGCCTTGTCTCCCTGACTCCAACTTCCCAGCCATGTGGATGAATTTACTGCTCCTGCCTGGACACTCATGTCCCACAGGTCAGAGCCCATGTGTCAACACATGAGCTCAGCCCAAGCTGCTGACTTTACAGCCCCTTCCTAGGGGATCCCATAGGGAAACTGAGTCATGGGAGAAAGAATTTCAAGCCCAGACAGTAGGTGGGACAGCACTGAGCTGGCACATGGGACAGGGCCATGTGCCTCTGGCCTGTGAGGGAGGATGGGCAGGGGACAGGGAAGGGGACAGACCCAGCGAGGGAGAACAGCCCAGGACCATCAGCTCAGCAAACACACACAAATTAATGCCAGGGCTGAGGACAGCAGGACAGGGAGCTAAAGGACAGGGAGTGACCTCTGGGGTGTCCCCGAGGCAGGACAGGGTGGAGAGGATGCCAAACCCAGCGCGTGGTACCAGACTAAGGGGACAGGTTGGTGTCCATCTGCATCGTGGCTTGGACACAACCCCACAGCTGCAGCATGAATTATTCCTACACCTCATCCCTACAATCAAACCTCCCCAGGCCTGATCCTGCCCTCCCAGCCCTGCAAATCCTTGGAGTGACTCAGGGTTCAACCCTGCCCCAAGTCAAACTTCACTGCTCCCCTAAAGCTGAACACTCCTGGAGGAAACCCCGGAGCCCCCACAAACCACAGCACTGGTAAAAGCACCCCAGAGCCAGTGAGGAGGGGAGGAAAAGTGAAATTCCAGTGGAAGGGAAGCCAGGACTGGCTCCAGTTTCATCTCAGTGCAGCAGCAATGGAGAAGGTCCCATCGATCTGGGGATGCAGGGCACAGCTGGGTTTCTGTCTAATCAATACCTAATGAGTGACAGGGAGCAGGGAGAGAGGAGAGCAAGAAGCTGGAGCTGCTCCAGGCCACAGCAAGCCCTGATCCCTGCTCCCCTCTCCCTGATCCCACAGCAGCCGTGATGGGCTTTGCAGTGGAGCTGATCCACAGGGGCTGGTGGGGTCTTGCTCTGCCCCAAGGCAGCTCTGGGGTTCAAGGGCTGCATCACCAAAGGCCACAGGGTCTGAAAAGCAGATTTGGCTGCTCTTCCAATGCCAGGAGTATCAAACCCAGCTGGGAAGGGGCAGGTCCAAAGGCAAAGCAGAGGCAGAGGTGGTGTGGCAATGGGACTCCTGGCCGTGGGGTGCCCCAAGGTGTCCCAGAAGCACTGCCAGGCCCAGCCACCCTTCTCTGCCCTCCCCCAGCATCATCTGCTTGGAACAGAGACAAGAGCCAGGCTGTCCACATTGGGGGAACAATTTAGGATGCAGCTGCTGGGGTGCAAAACACCCCAAATTGGCCATTCTGACCCCAAAGCTCAGGGCTCGCAGCCCCTCCCTGCACAGCCAGAGCTGCCAAAAGCCCCCAGAGCCCGAGCACAGCAACTCCTCTGTTTGCACAGCCCGGAGGGCAACACGGCTTGGAGTCATTCATCCTCTCCATTCCGTTAATATTTGATGGAGTTGTTTGTCTAAAAGGTGATTGTAATCACTTTAAATTCCTCCCCCGTCTCTAACCTTTGCAGGCTGATTGGAAGCGGTGCTGGCAGCGGGAGAGGGGGAAGGGGGAGAGGATCCTGCTGCTGGCAGCTCTGTGCTGTGGGGTGGGTGTGCAGGGGACAGGGGGCTGGTGGCCCTGGGGACACTCCCTGGGCCATGGGTTTGGATGCTGTGGGTGCATTTTGGAAGCAGCAGGATGGGGTGAAGGAAAATCTCCTCTCCTGGTGAGAAAGGGGTTCTGCAGGGCTTTGGAGGTGACACCAGAGTGGGCAGAGCTGAGGGGCTCTTTTTTCCAAGAGTCTGGCCCCAGCTTTGCTCAGTTTTGGGGTGGAGGACAGAGATTTCGGGAGATTTCTACATCTGGAAATCTCCAGAATGGCTTGAGCATGTCCAGGGGCTTTAACCCAGCTCCTGGAGACACCTGTGTTCCTTTTCCCAAGGCACAGTGAGAGACATCACCGTTGTTTTCCAGCACTTTAGAATATTTCCTGCTGATGTTTCTGACCCTGTGCCCTCCCCCTGTGCCCTTGCCTGCCATGTCCTGCCAGCCTCACATCTCCCCTTCTTCAGGCTGAGAACCCTCTGGAGTCTCAGCTTGGCTTTGTGGGTCCTTTCTCCTTCAGATCATTCTCAATTCCATCTCCAGGGCTCCATCCTCAGCTGCTCTGAGCCTTTCCCAGAGTCCCAGGAATGTGTGAGCAGGGCAGAAGTGCCTGTCTCAGGTGCTGACTTGGATCCTGCTCCCCATCCAACACTCATCCATCACTTTAGGGCTCAGATGGGACCTTGCCTTGCTGCCCTTCCTTCCCAGAGGAGACACCAGGATAGACAGCAAAAGAGCTGCTGCTTCTCACAGCATTAAAACCTAATAAAAAAATTAAAATTCTTCCACCCCAGACTAAGGAATCCTCCACGGCTTCACAACTCAGCCCTGAAATCCTCAGTTTCCCCAGCCAGCACCCACGTGGCACTGCAGCCACCCAGGGAGAACTGCTCCAGGCCAAATCCCAGCACTCCCCTGGCATTCCCAGAGGTGCAGTGTCGCCCTGATTTTCTCGAGTTTTACCAAGCCTTCTGATGTTTGCATTCTTTGCACAGAACTTTCTCACAAACTTTATGTAAATAATTTATTGTTTTCATTCCTTTTTAGGGGATGAACAACCTGACGGACAGTTGGGTTGCCCAGTGACATTGAGGAGGTGGCACTGTCACCCTCCAGTGACACTGGCATTTCAGAAAGATATAAATACGGAGTCAGATGTTTTAATAAAGAGTTTTTTAGTTTGCTTTGACCAGGACTGCCCGTGTTGTTTGTGTGTCCCCCCATGGTGACAGTGCAGCCCTTACCTGGGCCCTGCCCCATCCACCCTGGACACGTCCACAGTGGCAGTGGAGTGTTTGCCACCCGTCAGCAGCTCCGAGCTCACCAGCCACTGCCCACTCCTGGACTTGGTGCTGAGCAGGTTCACACCTTTCTTGGCCTTCACCCTGCAGAGAGCGACAGTCAGGGATGGATCCTCACCCTCAGGCACTCCTGGATCCCCTGGGACACCCTGCCACAGCACAGGAGGAGTTTTTCCCCTGATCCCTTCAGGCTGTGGGAAGCATCACCCAGGCTGGCAGCAGCAGCCCATTCCAGCTCCTCTTTCACGGTGTTTTGTCCCTCCAATCACCGCTCCAGCAGGATTTTGGACCCCCAGCCCCAGTGCTGACCCCAGGGCAGCAACACCTCTGTGGGATTGGGCACCCCTGGGGTGAAGGACAGGAGGGCCTGGAGCACCCCATCCCCCATTCCAGGAGCTCCCTGCTCGTCCAGAGGCCACAAGGACACTTGCAAGTGCCCTTTGAAGAGGTGTGGCCAGGGCTTGCATCCCCATCTTTAGGGACACGCAGTGCTGGGGGTCCCCCCTGCACACACTGGAGTTCTCAGCACCTCCTGCCCATCACCCCATTCTGCTCCCACCTGGTTGTGGGGCATGAGGAGGCGATATAGGGGACCCCCCTCACTCCACAGCAGCCCCAAGGCCACACCACACCTTGTCCCCAAAGTGGCTGGGAATAAACCCACAGCTGCTGGCAGGATCCCAGTGCAACTGGGAGCACTGGGAGAGCAAAGGCAGCAGCGCACAGAGCCAGTGCAGAGATGTCCTGCATGGACAGCCCTTCCCTTTCCTGCAGGAAAATCCCACTGCAAACCCCCATTCCAGATATCCCAGCCCTACTCCAGCCTCCAGCAACTCCTACAAACACCACATCCTCCCTACCCACTCCACAGCTGCTTTCCCACACCCACCCCTTGCAAAAACGAGCGGGAACAGCCCCAGGACCTCACCTGAGGGTGAAGTGCTCCACCGTGGAGTTGGACATCAGATAGAGGAGGATGCTCAGCACCTCCCCTGGCTTCAGGGGCTTGTCGGGCAGGCGGATGAAGACGTTTCCATCCAGGTGATGCTCCTGCAGGGCGGGCCCGGGCGGGGGCTGCAGGAGGCTGACGCTGCCGATGCGCAGCAGCGGGTGCTGCGTGGGACCCTCGGTGCGAGCGCCGCCGGCCCCGCGGCGAGCGCCCGCGTCCCCAAGGCACTGTCCGGCGCCGTCGGGCGAGTGCAGGGTGTAGTACAGCTCGGCCTGCTGGCTCTCCCCTGCCACCACCTCCAGGCTCTCGGGGCTCTTCCTCCTGCCCAGCGGCACGGCCGAGGGGCCGAACCAGGCGTGGGGTAGCTCGGCCTGCACCAGGCACATGGCCAGGCTGCCCCGCAGGCGGCACGAGCTCCTGAGCTCGCGGGCGTCGCGGAAGGCGTGAAGCCTCACGCAGGGCAGCCGGTCCGAAACGTCGAAGTCGTCCCAGTCGCGGCCGGCCACGTAGAAGAGCACTTGGACCACGGGCTGGCTGGCCACCAGCCGGGGCTGGACGATGAAGGCGCGCACCTTCCAGTTGACGGTGAGGCGGTCGGGCACCTCCAGGGTGCTGGAGGGCTGCAGGTGCTCCTTGGGCAGCACCAGCCCCGTGCTGAAGGGCCCCAAGGTGACGTTGAGGACGGGCAGCTCCTTGGTCTGGAAGACGACGAAGGGCTCGGAGCGCTGCAGAGGAGCGCTGCCGTTGCCCCCTGGGCTGGCTCCCAGCTCCTTGAGGAAGAAGGCCAGGCGGGTGTTGGACAGGCGGTAGCTCACGGGCAGCAGGATGGCACCGGGGGGCTCGGAGGGCTCGGGGCTGGGGGCTGGGCCCTTGGCGTGGGCTGCAGAGGGGAGGGAGAGTGCAGGTTAGCATGGGGCATCCCTCTGGAACAGCTCCTGAGCCAGGCACGAGCGGAGCAAGGAGGAGTTGGAGTTTCGGCCCGCAAACCTCTGGGAAGGGCAGCAAGAGCCTGGCTGGGTTTCTGTCCCACAAACCAAAAATGCTGAAGATCCCGGGAGTCTGAGCAGGATTGTTCCTCCTGACAGGTGGCAGCGGCCTCACCAAAGCCACCCTCATGGGATGGGGTGTCCAGGGTGTGCTGAAGCCACATCCAGCCTTGTGCTGTCCCTGGGGAGCCCGAAGCACTGGTCACCCACCCCAGCACTGCCTGGACCAGCACAAAACCTTCTACAGAAACCAGGCTGGCTCCATCCCAGCTCCATCCCTGCTTCCCAAGGCACAGATGCTGAGTTTCCCCAGAGGCTCTTGACCAAAAGTTACATCCAGGTTAATTTTCAGCTGGCAGATCCCACCATAAATTTATTATTATCATGAAGGCTTTCTTTCTGCTTCCAGCTCCCAGATCACCCAGGGATGGTGGCTAAATCAGCCCCCAGACCTGCTCTGTCCCCACACCTGCCTTAAGGGTGGTGTCACAGCCAGTCTGTCACCTGTCACCCACCCAGGGGTGTCACCCACACTGNAGCGCCCGCGTCCCCAAGGCACTGTCCGGCGCCGTCGGGCGAGTGCAGGGTGTAGTACAGCTCGGCCTGCTGGCTCTCCCCTGCCACCACCTCCAGGCTCTCGGGGCTCTTCCTCCTGCCCAGCGGCACGGCCGAGGGGCCGAACCAGGCGTGGGGTAGCTCGGCCTGCACCAGGCACATGGCCAGGCTGCCCCGCAGGCGGCACGAGCTCCTGAGCTCGCGGGCGTCGCGGAAGGCGTGAAGCCTCACGCAGGGCAGCCGGTCCGAAACGTCGAAGTCGTCCCAGTCGCGGCCGGCCACGTAGAAGAGCACTTGGACCACGGGCTGGCTGGCCACCAGCCGGGGCTGGACGATGAAGGCGCGCACCTTCCAGTTGACGGTGAGGCGGTCGGGCACCTCCAGGGTGCTGGAGGGTTGCAGGTGCTCCTTGGGCAGCACCAGCCCCGTGCTGAAGGGCCCCAAGGTGACGTTGAGGACGGGCAGCTCCTTGGTCTGGAAGACGACGAAGGGCTCGGAGCGCTGCAGAGGAGCGCTGCCGTTGCCCCCTGGGCTGGCTCCCAGCTCCTTGAGGAAGAAGGCCAGGCGGGTGTTGGACAGGCGGTAGCTCACGGGCAGCAGGATGGCACCGGGGGGCTCGGAGGGCTCGGGGCTGGGGGCTGGGCCCTTGGCGTGGGCTGCAGAGGGGAGGGAGAGTGCAGGTTAGCATGGGGCATCCCCTCTGGAACAGCTCCTGAGCCAGGCACAAGAGGAGCAAGGAAGAGTTGGAGTTTCGGCCCGCAAACCTCTGGGAAGGGCAGCAAGAGCCTGGCTGGGTTTCTGTCTCACAAACCAAAAATGCTGGATATCCCGGGAGTTTGAGCAGGATTGTTCCTCCTGATGGGTGGCAGCGGCCTCACCAAAGCCACCCTCATGGGATGGGGTGTCCAGGGTGTGCTGAAGCCACATCCAGCCTTGTGCTGTCCCTGGGGAGCCCGAAGCACTGGTCACCCACCCCAGCACTGCCTGGACCAGCACAAAACCTTCTACAGAAACCAGGCTGGCTCCATCCCAGCTCCATCCCTGCTTCCCAAGGCACAGATGCTGAGTTTCCCCAGAGGCTCTTGACCAAAAGTTACATCCAGGTTAATTTTCAGCTGGCAGATCCCACCATAAATTTATTATTATCATCAAGGCTTTCTTTCTGCTTCCAGCTCCCAGATCACCCAGGGATGGTGGCTAAATCAGCCCCCAGACCTGCTCTGTCCCCACACCTGCCTTAAGGGTGGTGTCACAGCCAGTCTGTCACCTGTCACCCACCCAGGGGTGTCACCCACACTGTGCTGTCCCCATGTGATAAACCTGTCCCAGACCTAAGTTTTCCAGACCTGGTGGAAAGGTGACACAGATGATGTTGGTGCCACTTTGTGTAAACCCCAGCAGCACCCGGGACCCTTCAAAACTCCTTTTTTGTTTCATTTTGACCATTTTTGCCTTAAATAAATAACTCCAGGACTGGTGGAGCAGGGAGCTCCTGCCAGCCGAGGGGCAGAGCTGCCCGAGCCCCTCGGAAGGATCCTGTTACCGCCCTGCAAGCAGAGGGAAAACCCATGGAAATCTTCCTGGGAAAGGCGGCCGGCGCCCGGCACGCGTTGTGCTGGCAGCTGCGGGAGCCTGGAAGACATCTCAAGGTCTTTGCCTTCTCCAGCGGCTGCCAGGAATTCTCGGGAGGGCTGGATCCCCCCCCGCTCCCCGCCAGCCCCCCGCATCCCCCGTTCCCGGCGCTGATTGCAGCCGCTCCCAAGCGGCTCCCGAGCAGCAGAGCCCAAATTACCGGTGTCAAACGGCGAGGAAAGGTGTGGATGTGACGGCTCCGCTCCCGGGAATGACTCACCCCCCTTCCCCACGGGGGCTTTGGAGAGTGCCAGGACCCGGAGGAATTTTTCCAGCCCTGGAAGTGGCCCCAGCCGCTTTCCTTAGGGCTCAGGAGATGCAGGAACCCCCGGCCCAGGCGGGGAGGTCTCTGCTGCGGGGCACAGGGGAGTTAAGCAGCTTAGAGGGCTCATAAAAGGATTAGCACTGGCTACGGGACAGGCAGGATCCGCATCCCGGGATGGAAGCTGTCCCGGAGGCAGACAGAGAATCCCCCGGGGCTGTGGGAATGCTGGGGATGCTCTGCCAGAGCTCCAGCCCCTGCCACCCCATCCCGCTTGCTCTGCCTGTTTTCCCATCTCCCGGGGAGCCAGGAGCTGCAGGAGAGGTGTTAAACCCTGGAAAACACCCGTGGGTGCCCCTCTGCTCAGCGGTACCAGCACCGAGAGGCTTTCTGCCCTCGTGATTCGTGGAAGTTGCTTTCTGCTGTGAAAGGTGAAGGTTTGCATCCTCCTGCCGTTCCTAACGAGTGGAAAAGGTGATTTTTTTATCAAGGCATGAGATTATTTGAGGAAAAGGATCCAGCAGCTGGCGTGTCACGAGCTGGACCCACTTGGGTACAGGGAAAGGGGTTTGCTCAACCCACACTGAAACAGCATCAGACTTCAGCCCTTCAAAACCTCCTGGGTTTGCAGCAGGATCAGGACGTTTCACAGGGAAAACCCACCCAAACCCACCCAACTCAACGCCCAGCACAGCCCCAAGCAAAATCCATCCTCGGGGTGCTGCAGAATTTCTGGTGCGACCCTTGAGTGGGGGACAGGAGAAGCTCCGTGTCACCCTGGGGAGCAGCCAGTGCCTGCGGTGAGGGGCACCCTCTGTCACCCTAAAGCAGCGGGGTTCGGGTGGGATTTGGCCCCTCCAGCACCCAGCTCCTCCCTCCTTCCGTGGGGATTCTCTGCCGGATAATGAGGGTTGGGTGTAGCAGGACGAGGAAAGCCCCTCCCAAAGTCGCTTTGGTGCTGCAGTGGGGACACGCAGGGTGGCCCTGTCACCGAGCCCTGCACCCCGGCCGTGCCAGCTGGGGCGGGGACAGGGACAGGGCCAGGGCTGGAGATTAATGGCATGGCCATGATTAGAGCGCCGGCGGACTGGCGGCACCCAGGGAAGCGATTTCCTTCCCAGACAAAATGCATTTAAATGATGCTCTAATCTGTAGCCGGGAGGGGACGGGAGCGGCGCCTGCCTTCCCTGGCCCTAAACTAATCCTGCCAGGAGAGGGACTAACCCAGGCTGGAATCACAGCCACAGGGACGGGAGGGAAGGAGAAGGGAAGCAGGAGGTGCGTGGAGCTGTGGGTGCAGCTCTGGGTGAGGAAATGGGGAAATAGGGGTAAATAAAGCAGGAGGGAGAATAAAAGATGGATGGATGGATGGATGGATGGATGGATGGATGGATGGATGGATGGATGGATGTCAAAAATGGCTGGACAGCAAGAGAACAGCTCCAGGATGAGGGAGGAGAGGGGAGGGAATGAAAGGGAAGGGAAGGAAGGAAGGAAGGGGAAAGGAAAGGAAGGAAGGGGAAAGGAAGGGAGGGGAAGGGGAAGGGAAAGGGATAGAAGAAGGGTTCCTTGGAAGGAGGCAGGAAGGATGCACAGACACCACAGCTCAGGAGACTGCAGTCCCCACTCCGCTGTCCCCAGCCCCTGCCCTGCTTCCCTGTCACCCCCGGGAGGGGAGGTGGCCTCACGTCCCACTCTGGCCGGCTCTGGGGGACAGAAGGGTTAAGCCCTGCCGGCTGGCTCTGCTCTGCAGCCCTGCTGCCGCTGTGGTGAGCGGGATTTGCAGCACCTGACCTGCATTCCGGGTTTATTGGGCCGGCACTGAGGGGCCCATATGGCCCTTCCACCCCGGCAGCTCAGCACGGCCAGCCAGAGCTCAGCTCTCCGTGCCTGGCCACATCCCCACTGGCCCGGGGGCTTGCCGAGCCCCCCGGGCTGAGCATCCACCCCCAGCCCCACGGCGGGACGGGGCGGGACTCCCGTGTGTCCCTCAGGAGCCGGGGTGACCTGCCCAGATGTAAACACACAACTGGTGCCCGACCCCTTTGTGGAGCCCCACATCTGCCCCGCCAGATGTGCCCCAGACACGGGGCCAGATGGGCCGAGCTGCTCTGCCCGCCCGGGAGGGCACGTGGGGACAGAGGCAGCACCTCCAGCCCTGCCTGAAATCCCAGAGCTGGGACAAACAGCACCAAAAGCCCCTGCACATCCTCCCGACATCGGGTTTAGGTCATCATCATCATCATCATCATGCTGGGCTCGGCCAGCCTGGTGGACACATGGAGAGGATGGATGGAGCTGGAAGCTGGATGGAGCCACCAGCTCAAACTTCCCCTCCTGCCCTGAATCCCCGGAAAACGGGGCACAGGCAGAGCCTCTCCATCCTGCTGCCTCCATCCCTGCTCCCACCTTCTCTCCCGAGGCTGGAGACCCTCCTCCTCCTCCTCCTGCTGCTCCCCTGCCCCAGAAGCAGCAGCAGAGCTGAGCTGAGCTTAGCCCAGCCCCAGCTGTCGGCCCTGGGGATCGCTGCAGCCTCGCTCCAGGGGGGAACTTGATCCTGGCTTATCCCGTGGGACACAGCGGGGGCTCCCGGGGCTATATCCCCACTTATGGGGGGGAAAGCACACAGGGAAAGCCCTGGAGAAGGAGGGAGGGCAAGTTTGAGGTCAGCCCAGGAGGGTTCAGAGCTCTCTGGATGTTAGTGGGTGGCACTGGGGGCTCGGAGGATGGATGGATGGATGGATGGATGGATGGATGGATGGATGGATGGATGGATGGATGGATGGATGGATGGATGGATGGATGGATGGATGGAGGCAGCTCCAAGGAATGTGGGGCTCCAGCTCTCACAGCTCCTGCCAGGCTCCTGTGGTGGTCCCAGCTTGGAACCAGGCAGGAGAGCTGTCCCTAAAGCAGTGACTTGAGCTGCCAGAGTGATAAAGCCACCCCCAATGCCCGGGGAGGGATGGAGGGGGTGTCACTGTCCCTGCCAGAGGGTTCCACTCCAGCTCCCAGCCCAGCTCAAGGCTCCTGTGGAGGAGTTTTGGTGCCCACCAGTCCCCAGGACCAGCAGTGCTCCTTATCCCCAGCTCCAGTGCCATTCCAGGGTGACAAGGTGACAATTTTAGCCCTGAGCAGGGTGATGATGGCAGGACATGCCCAGAAGAGGCAGAGGGGTGATGGATCCCCCCAAAACCCCGAGAACCAGGAGCCTCCAGAGAGGACATCCAGCCTGGCTATTCCCCACTGGACACCAGCATGGACCTCTACTTCTCTTTGCTTCCACCCCATTCCCCTGAGCCTCCTGTGGATCCCAGGCCAAGCCCCAAAATCTGCTGGTTCAGGCTTTGCCACCCCATCCACAGGGACACAAAAGGGAAACAGGGGTGACAGCAGCCCCAAATACCTGGGATGTGCCACATCTGGAGCTTCTAGAGATGCCCCACACCTGGAGCTCCCACAGCTGGATGTTCCCACAGCTGGAGGTGGTCCCAGGAAGGGTCAGGCTCAGACACCTCCCTCCCTCTCCTGGGAATCCCTTCCCTCCTCATCCCACAGCACCGACCCCTGCCACCCTACACTCCCACCCCAGTGGGGTCAGCACCTCCAAACACCCTAAAAACCAGCAAAAAGGAGAAAAGAATCCTCCAGGCCTCCATCCAAAACTCAGCCAGCCCCAACATGTGCCCCTCTCCACAGGACACTCCCAGGGTAAAAAAAAAAAAAACAAAAACAACAAAGCCAAGAATTAAATACAAACCAAAAGCAGAAAATACAGAGAGACCTTTCATGGAAACCTCCAAAACATTCCCTGCAGGAAGAGCCTTGGAAATTGTTTTTGGTGACATAAATGACAACAAGCTCCCCCTTCCCTCTGATGCATCCAGAGCTTCCATCTCCAGTCCCAGCTAATTGGAACTCAATTAAGTGAATAATTGTTACAAATGTGGAATCACCTTCCCCTGGCGCGGCGGGGAGAGCGTGGGAAGATGCAGGGATGCTCCTGGATCTGTCCAAGAACCACGGCAGGGATGAGCTGGGAATTCCCATGGCACTGAGGCTAAACTGCCTCCCAAAATCAGCCCGGGGTAGGAATTGATTGGGAGCTGGATGGGATTGGAGTCCTGGGATTGGAGTCCTGGGATTGGAGTCCTGGGAGCAGCAGGAGGGGATTCTCTAACCCAGGGTTGTGCCTGGTGGGCTCATTTCTTGTAGATCCCTGAGATTTCTCCCTCTCCCAAAAGTCCAGCCTGGCTTTTTCATCAGCAGGAGCAATAAAATCCAATAACAATGGTGGGACATATCCTGGGATTTTTTGAGGGGAGAAGCAGCACCGAGCAAAAGGGAACAATTCCATTCCTGCTTCCCCCAGGAAATTAATAGGAGGGAATAAACAAAACAGGGAAATAAAAAAAAAATAAATTAAAAAAAAAAAAAAAAAAAAAAAACAAACAGAGACCTAAAAGAATAAATAAATATGGCCTAAATGGGATGTGCCGTGCCGAGGCACAGCCTGCCATAAATTCCTGGAGCCAGCAGGGCTTTTACACAGCAGCTACTTTAGAGCAATTTCCACAAATCACACAAGGGACAGGCTGGGGGACAGGGAGGAGAAGGCCTTTCCAGAGGAGGGAGAAAAAAAGAAGGAATGAATTAAAAAGGGGGGATTAAAAAAGGACAGGGAAGTGGCTGATTATGAATGTCCCAAAAGCAATGGGAGGGGAGATACCCTGGGAAAAACGGGGCAGCCCCAGAATGTTCTGGGGTGGCTGCTGGGCTGGGGGAGCCCCATGCCTGCAGCAAGTGGCTTCTCCTAAAAACCACCCTGGGGAGCCAGAAATGGGAATCAGGGACAGGGGTGGCAGCTCTCAAGGGACAAACCCCCAAAACCCCAGTGTGGGACAGAGGCAATGCAGGGACACCCCCAAAGGCACGTGTGCTGCTCAGATCACCCCATCCCCTCTCCATGCCTTGCCAGCAGGGCCAGGAGCAGGAATATCCTCCCAGCACCCTCTGAACACTGAATTTAACACTGAATTTGCCCCCAGGCTGCCCTCCCCAGCACTCCAGGTTGTGCCCAGCAGCACCTTCCAGGATGGTTCCGTGCCAGCTCCTCCCTGTCCCTCTGGTGTGGTGGAGCAGGATTCCATTCCAGAGGCACCCACAGGAAAATCAGCCCCAAATCTTGGTTTTGGGGTCCAACATCAGCCCCAGAGCCCCAAAAACAGGGCTGGGAACTGGCAGGAGCTCAAACACAGCTGGAATTCATCCCCTTCCCTCGCTCCAGGAGAGGAGCTGGTCCTGCAGCCGCAGCAGCTGGGGTTGCATTTCCAGCCTGGTTTATCTTCCAGAGCAAAACCACAGCTTTTCCTTAAAGGAAAAGAAATGAAAAATGGGTTCATTCTCAAGTTTTGCCAGTCCTGGGGAAGAGCTCAGAGCAAACCCAAACTCCTGCAGGGGACAGGAGGTGACAGCACCACGTGAGGTGGCAAAGCCACCCCAGCAGCACCTGCTTGGGCTTTAGGGAAAATCCAAGATGAAAATATTATCCAGGTGGTGGGAAAATGCTCACCAGAAGTGACAGTGTCATCACTGGAAGATTGAATTGGCCTTGCTGGTGGTGTCCTCCCCAAGGCCAGGGCAGAGGTGAGGGGGTATGAGGGACATGGGACAGGCCAGGAGCAGCAACAGGTCAGGGAACAGCTCAAGGAAAAAGAAAGGAGAATCCCATCCTGAGGAACAACCTCTGGGTGCCAGCCCTGGGGTGCTGGTGGCACAGGTGACAGCCCAGAAATGCCCCAGCCCAGCTGCTGCCTCCCCAGGGTGGGGATGGCTGGGACACCCCCAAATGTGGCTGGAGGAGCCCAGAGCTCCCAAATTCCAGTTAGGGGAGCTCCAACCTCCTTTCCCCTGGGGAATGGGCAGCAGGACTCGCCTCACTCCACCCCACTGAACCATTTCTCCTTCTGCCACCACAACTTCCAGGGGAGATCTCATCCCCACAGCCACCCCTTGGGTCCCCAACCCCATCCCAGCGTGTCCCACCCCAGGAGCAGCCACTTCCCTGCCTGGGGGCTGCTCATTAGCAGAGCCACGTATTCCATCAGAAAAGATTCTGATTAGATTAGCAGGAGTGACCTTTTCCAGATGGATGGGACGCTCCTGTGGTGGCAGTGACAGGAGCCACGTGGGAGGGGACACCCAGCAGCTCCCACACACCCAATCTTCTTTTGGCCAGGCAGTGCAGGAGCCAAAAAAATCAGGTTGTGCTGCCTAAGCCCTTCCCTCACCATCATCCCCCAGGGTGATGCCACTTCCCCCTGACTCCCTCCCAAGAGGGACTGGAGCTGGGATGTGCTGATGGAACATTGGGGATGCTCTGCAGGGATCCTCAGCTCTTCCTTTTTTTTGTCTTTTCTAGGATGCAGAGGAGCTGGGAGAGGGATCTCAGCAGCTGGAGTGGTTTAAATAGTAGCACTTCAAAAAATAAAAATTCTCAAGGAAATAGCCAGGTTTCCAAAAATTCCTGAGCAATGCCCAGCCAGGGGGTTCTGCCACCCCATCCCTGCCTCAGTTTCCCCCAGAAGGACAGGTCTGGATGAGGACCAAACCCTGTGGTTGGTGGTCCCCAAAATCACCATTCAGAGCCCCTCCCTCAGCCTTTTCCCCTCCCTCAAAAACACCAGGAGGGCAAAAGGAGGAGAAGAAAAGACACTTTCCCAGGGGGGTGCCCACCTTCACACCCCTATCGGGCTGGGATTTCAGGTATTGGGGTTTGGGGGAGCTGGACCAGGCCTTGGGGTCACACAGGGGCACTCCAGAGCCAAAATCCAAACGGAATATCCAAAATCCAAAAGGAACAATCCCTGCACATCCCCCTTTTCTGTGGCACCAGAGGTAAAACTTGAGGCAGGTTTAACCCAGCTCAGAGCCCGGGTCCTCTCCCCTCACCCGCCTGCCAAAACCCTATGGCCCCTTCCCTGCTCCCGGGAATGCTCCTCTGCTCCGAGCCCATCCCAAAAGCGGGGCTGGGGGCTGCTAACCCCGCAAACACCGGGAGGGGGTTCCCGGGGCACATTCCCGGTGTTCCGGGAGCAAAGCCGGGTGTGGGTTCCCGGTTCCCGGCAAGTTATGGCACATCTCCACCTGCTGGTCTGAAAACCCCGGAGCTGGAGCCGCTCAGAGGCACCGGGATGGGGCTTGGGGTGTGTCCCCCGCTGCGTTTGGGGTGTCCGGGCTGGAGACCCCGGCAGGGATGGAGCCCTGGAGCATCATCCTCCTCCTCCAGTCCCATTGGCCTGGGCTGCGGTGGGAATGGGATACACGGGGAGGGCAGAGCCCAGCAGTGGGATGGGATGTGGGATCCAGCACAGGATCACCCAAACCTGCCCGAAATGCTGGCACAGGATCACCCCAGCAGAGCCTCCAGGCTCATTTGGGAGCGGGGAAACTGAGGCACGCTGCAGGGAGCTGAGGGAAGGTGCAGAGTCCAGACTGAACCCTACAGACAGCTGAAATCATCCCACAAACCCATAAATCCCCCCGTGCTGCATCCCAACAGGTCCCAACACAACTGCACCGAGCAGACACCACCAGCATCCCACGCTCCACGTGTCCATCTGTCCATCCTGAGAGGGGCCATCCCACCCTGGAGATGCCAAAAAAAACCCAAAAAAAATCCCATTTCTGGAAGCAGCTGATCCGGGGCCTCGGCCAAGCAGCTCCCGGGGAGCGCAGCAGGAGCAAGGCAGGCACGGAGGGCTGCTCTTAAATAAAATACAAGGGAAAAGGGAAAAGGGGGATGAAATCCTGCAAGCAGGCGAGCAGGGCACTGCTTCCCCGCGGGCTGACCCCGCCGCCAGCCCCAGCCCTTTGGAAGGAATGCTGGAGAATCAGGAGCTCTCCGCGGCTTTTTCCGGCTCCCTCTGAGACCTTTATTTGTCCACCAAAGGCCAGCGAGGGCAGCTGCGCGTCCTGGAAGGGGAATAAAAACTCCTGGCAGAGGTTTTCCTTTCTGTGGGCACAGGCAGCGCGGCCAGCCCTGGCACAGGCCACCCTCGCCCACCTCCCGGTGGCACCGGGACCCCCCAGTGATGGGGACATCACATCCCCCAGCCCAGGGGACACAGCCAGGCCTGACCCAGCGGGTTTGTGGGGTCACAGCAGCGATGGGGGATCAGAAACGGGGATCAGAAACCCCCAGGAGAGGATGGGGAGCAGGGGGCACATCCAGCCCCTGCAGCAGAGGCCGTTCCCCATGGATCACATCCCCCCAGGGATGCTTCCCACAGCCGTCCCCGGCAGCACAGCCCAGCCAGACAGCTGGAGCTGATCCAGGGAAATGGGGCAGGGGGAGATCCTGCTGCCCTCCAGGCTGCCAGACCCCTGAGCTGGTGCTCCCAACGAGCTCTGCCAGCAGAGCCTTCCCCGGGAGCAGTCTGGGCTGGGAGCAGGGAGCTCGGCCACCCCCGAGGATGCTACGGAAAGTTGTGGCTCCACAGCCTGGAGCATCCCTGCTCCTCCACTGGGATCTGAATTTCCAGGGTGGAAAACCCCTTCCAACCCCATCAATGCTCCCAATATCCTCCTCCTCGTTATTTCACCCCTGCTCAAGCTCCTCTGACACCCTCGGGTGCCGCAGATGCCGAGAGAGCCCTGCTCGAGCCCCCGAAGTGCCTTGGCCGTGGGCTGTGTGTGACACAGAGCCGGCCACGGTCCAGGGATCCCTGCAGCTCCCGGAGGGATCATTTGAGCCGGGACAATCCCCAGGACACCCCGAGCCCGAGGCCAGAGCCGGGTGCCCCCCCAGAGCACAAACAGCCCCCGCTTTCTGCTTGGCCGGGCCGGGGAAAGCGGCTTCGGCCGGGGCTCGATTTTCAATGGAAAGCATCCACAAAAATCATTCATGGAAACCAGCCCCGTGTCCCTCGGGGTGCGTGACCCCTCGCTGGCCTCGCTGGCCCACGACAGCCCCCAGCAGCAGCAGGTGCTGTCACCAGGACAGGCCGGGATGTCACCGCAGCCCGGCAGCGCTTGGGATGCGACTCAGGGCAAGGGGTGCAGGGCCCCCGAACCCCACGGGTGGCAGAAACAGGGAGGGGGGTGCCAGGGGCTGCACCCCCACTCCAAAATGCTGCCACCTGGGCAGAGCTTGCCCAGCAACTCGTCGCAGAGCAGGGAAGTGTCTGGGTGGGGGTCTGGGGGATCAGCGAGTGGATAATAGCGGATAAAGCCCTGATCCTGCCGCTAAAGCAGCTCTGCATTAAGGAGACAAGAGTCGGGGGGGGCCGGGGGACACCCCCTCGCCTCGTGTGTCCCCCTGCCACCCTGCTCGCAGCCCAGACTCAGCCCAGCCCGCTGCCAGCGCTCGCAAGCACAAGCTGTCATTTTATTAAGCCGGGAATAAACTCTAATCTTCACCCGTTTGGCTTTGGGGGGGCGCGAGGGAATGACTTCAGCACTTGTTGCTGAGTCGAGAGGAGGGGGCAACATGGACAAGACCATTGCAACGGGGGGAACTGG